>OMLM01007502.1:41906-64728 GCA_900302695.1 Helostoma temminkii
AATTTCAGTTCTGGTACCAAACTTTGCTGTTGCGGTGTTGCAAAATTGGGCCCTTCAGTGCTTTCAGATGGGGATTGTGATCTAGATTGTCTGCTGAAAATAAAATAAAACGACTGGTACATCTTGTAAGTGTCAGGTTATTTGCATACAGTCATATTTCCCCAAACATCAAAATGAAATTTCTATTAATAAAATAATCCCCATTCCTCTTTTGTAGCCTCTTTCAGACCAGATATAGGCTGCAAGTGTTGGCCTGTAAACATTGCTGTGGCCTTTTGTTTCCCTCTCTGTGTCGACATCCTCATACCCGCCTGCCCGTGTTTCCCTCTGAGTGTCTGACTGGATAGCTGCTTGACAGAAATCTGAGCAGAGCTTGCAAACTCAGCGCCATTGACCCAGAATGGATCTCTGATACTTTGATCCACTTTGTCTTTGAAACTATCCACCCCACTGGGATGGAATCTGTGACTCCATTATCTACTCGTTGACTTTTAGTCAAATATTCAGTGGCATTTACACCGAGGCAGCTCATGTATTTACTATGTGATGTAAGGGTATGAACATATAAAGTCACTGTTCTTGCCTCACCTCACGTTTTACTGCTACTTTGTCTTACCTTGTTTTATTTTACAAACTTTTTCTATAACTGCAAAGTATGTGCCTCAGCTTACTGGGTCTATCCTGACTTTCTTGTCGTCCTCTTCACTCAGATATTCTAGATATGTTGAAAAATATATATATACAGTAATTTGGAGAGATTTTACATCTTCCATTCTTTAAACAAGCAAAAAGAAAGGCTTTACTCTATTAATAAAGCCACCCTAGTTAGTCAGGTTCAAGCTTGAATCTTGTTTGCGGACATCAAAGCAGTCGTAGTTGTTTGTCATGTTTGGTGGTCTTCTCAAACCTGAAATCAGTGTCTCACAGCTGCATAAATACTTGAATATGAATGTGCTGCTGTTTGACTGACTTTGATTTTCCTTCGCTTCGAGGGACAGAAACTGCCGTGCTGTTTTTACTGTTTGCTATTATATTGGATCCTAAGCAGGCTGCCATCCCTGGTGCCTTTATTGAGGGTGAGCACCAGCTCAGAAGCCAAGCTTTGATGTTTATACATTGAGGGCCTGGCTGTGAGGTTTATCACCAGGTTAGTAAGCAGGCTCCTCCCGTCACAGATGTTTTCCAGTTCAGTCCTGGTTTCCACATCAGACCTGTGTTGATATGTGTTCCTGGGGAATTTTGTCTCTTGCTAATGACCCCATTAGTCTACCGGGAGGGTGGACGATGTCAAGGTGTGTGTGTGTGTGTTTTATGTTGGGGTTGGGGGGTAAATGATGCGTCAACTTAGCTGACAAAACAATCACATTAATGCAACCTGTCACCATGGCAGCAAATGAGCACTTGCACTCACCTACAGCATAATTTGATTACTTTTGGCCAATTTAATTTTGCAAATGGAGATGTGAGTGTTCACCTGGAAAAAATCAACGCAATTATGATGGTAATTTGTCAAAGGCGAAAACTATTTTGATAGAAGAATATTCAAATGTCACATTAGAAAAGTCCTCATTTACTACAGCTTTTCCATTGTGTCCTCTGATTACAATTGTTGGAATATGAGAACTGGTACTTGATATCTAGTGGTGAATGTAACATCTTCTGACTACACCTCATGTTTAAACAGATGGACTATTAATTTGAGGTCTTGTAGAGGTGATTTTAGTAATATGAAATAACCAGGGACATTCTTGTTGCTTTTGTCTTGAATCTCGTTGAATCTTCCTAAAAGTGAATCAAGTTGCAGCTGTCTGATCAGAGCAGCAGGCTGTATTAAGGAGATCTAAAAACGAGCACCACCAGTAGTTGGACCAAGCTCTACAAATTACCAAACAAAAATCCAGGGTACTATTTGTTCCCAACACATGCGCACCTTTAAAACCGAACAGACACAAACTGCCATAATGAGCCATATTCAAACTGACCAGGTGCTGCCAACCACTCACCTTCCCACCATTGTTTGGGCAAAGACAGCACCCAACTGCTGGCAGCAGCGTCTGTCTGCATGGCATGCTGTGACGGAACTTTGCAGAATATGTATGTGCACAGGTGCATGAGCACAGTTACACACAAAAACCTGCAGAATCACATACGCGCACAAGCACAAGCAGAGTGACTGTGTAATCGGCTTTCCCCTTTCCACCCACCAAAAAAATAAAAAAATTTAAAAATCCCAAGAATTACTTGAGTGTGAAATGCTGAAAACTTCCTGCATCCAAATCATATCAAGAGCACAGCAGATTCTCGCCACTGTTTGCCTGTTCTGTTTATTTGGCTCCTGCATAACAGCAGATTGCGCTCTTGTCGTAATGACCATGCATTGTCAGGCCCACGGATGTCGGGAGGGAAAGACAGGACTAGCTGCACTCGCAAGAGCTGCCATGACTCTAAATCCACATTAACAACAGCAGCTAGTGCCAAGGTAACACAATGCTCTGAGGCATCCGATGCTGGCCTGTTCTGTGTAAGCCCCACTGTGGAGAGCAAGTCCAATATTTGGTACAGAAGTTGTTTTGAGAGAGGTATGATGTCCTTCTGGACAATGCAAGGGAGACAGAGTGAAAGAGGAAGAGGCAGGATTGTGGAGACACGCTTCAGTGACCTCAGTGTTAGCCCCTTGTCTCACGCTGAATCCAAACAACTCTGGCTGGGGAGACATTGATAAAACGGTTTCTGGGTGTTGAGTGGGTGCCTGCCAGCAGGACGCTAGGTCTCCACCTGTCACAAACACTGAGGCTTTTTGTTTTGATGTTTACCAGTGTTGCGCATCCTCTGTTCACCTTTGTTTCATTCTACAGTTTACACTTTGTCTGTCTTTCTCAATCGTAGCTTAATACTAATTCTGTTTCACACACACAAAGAAATAAAAGATCTATATTAAATGTAATTTCTGTAATAGTTTCATTGATGAAAATCATGCTTGACTCAGCCTTTTATAGTCATCTCTGTCTTGCTCAACACCGTGTGGTTTGCTACCACCTGCAGATTTCACTATAGATGATGCATTAAATTATTTAAAACAAAAAGTGAGCCCACAAGAGAGCGTTTGCATTTCACCTCTACAGTAAAGAAAGGGGAGTTACACAAGTACATAATGGAGTTGAACCTGGATTTGAGAAACTAAATTTGAGATCACTACATTCACTAGCCTTAAAAAGGCTGCCTCAACAGGTCACCTGCAGAAAAAAACAAACTCAGAGCCTTAAATGTAAAATACATCTGCTCATTGTTAACTTTCCTTTGTCTGTAGGTATTGCCATAGCCAGTGCTCTTGTAGACACATCACAACAGCGAGTGATGGACTTGAAGGAAAGAGGCCTGGGTCTCAAGCATCGCAAACACACCGTGCACCATCAAGGGACCTGCGTATGAACAGGATGTACTCAACTGGACTTCAGCGTCCAGGAAAAACATGGAAACATTTGAAACAAAAGTCAAAAGCGACAAAAACAGAAAAAAGTGGCCTGGAAGAAAGAAGGAAATGGATCTGAATAGTGATGTAACTACTGTCCCAAATGTCCCTTTCTACGCTGGATGAGTGGAAAACTTGAACATGCTTTTTGTCCTGATGAGGCTGGAAAATGAATTGCACATAGACAATGTTGAGGGAATGTTTCCTTACTGTGAGAGCTGGCAGTGTATTGGCAGAACTGCCAATACACGTTGAGCTCCATCAAAAGACTGAAATGATCTAAACTGAAACTAAGTCCTCTCGACTTAAAACCCACTCAGACTCAGGAGAAATGCTG
Organism: Helostoma temminkii; assembly: GCA_900302695.1. Classification (NCBI taxonomy): domain Eukaryota; kingdom Metazoa; phylum Chordata; class Actinopteri; order Anabantiformes; family Helostomatidae; genus Helostoma; species Helostoma temminkii. The sequence continues at coordinate 45,713 of OMLM01007502.1, forward strand.
AAAAGACCATTGACCAACTCCATCGACACCGACCTCGGTTTGATTGAGGAGGAAGGTTTATCCCAGAATTTTAAAGACTACCATTGTTAAACTGTTGAAAAACTGCATCTTGCCATGTTTTTTTTTTTTTTTTTTTTGAACTGTTAAAATGTTTCCTTTACAATATACATGTTTGTTTTTCCCTGCATTTTGATATTTGCTCAGGTCCTCTGCTATGGAAAGGTCTATTATTTCCAGTCGTGGTCCTTGTACACATCTGTATATGCACTAAAAGTGAAATGCTTTATCAGTGGGACCCTCTGTGGGATAATTTTATGCAACTGATCATCCAAATGTATTGTTAATTCCAAGTTGCAGTGTAACCTCAAGGTCAGCATCATTAAACGTGAACTACTGATGATTTTCGTGCCTACTAAATTATGTATTACTGTGAAGCTGCAGTATACGCCCTTTCTCATTAAATCCAGTAAATGTCATGCCTGTTTGTTAGTGATACAGACTTATTTAACATCTCTTTATAAATATTAATTATGCAAATTACAATTAAACAATAGCTGATTTCACAAATGCACGAAAGGACTTTTAAATAGAATAAATATTTGATTTAATAGAGCAGGTCTGTGCAGTATTCCCTTTGTGTTTCTACTGTCTTGTCATTTCTAAAACTTCTGTTTTACATATTAGATATATATTTTATGTGTATCATAGCAAACTTGTGTAATAGTTTTTACCTGTATCAGCTGTTAAACTTTAATTTAATGTCATAAAGTCACTTTTTAATTAACTGCACACACAGTAGAGTCTTTACGCACATGTATATATACTGCATATGAACTGACCCTGATGGTTTTGATTCAGGTGATTTGTCTGTGTGTAACTTTGCACCAGTTTGTTGTCGAGACTCTTATTAACAAAGGGCAGCTCACCACTGTTTTTGTCAATACAAGCATAAAATCTGTACATTTACAATTAAAACATTTTGATGCCGCTTTATATGGGAAACAGGCCTGATGTACTGTGTGTATTCTTACCTGTGGTGATGTGTTGATCCATATTCTCAGGATTTCAAACGGCTCAGACGTCACCAAACGTTGCCGACGGAGTTACCGAAGGCTGGCTCATGGATATGCAAAGACGAACACAGTATTAAAAAGTATTAGTGTGTTAATTATACATTTATTATAACTCGCTCAACATCCAGTCACAGTTGTGTTGCTACTTATTATTGTCGGTGTTTACTGCACCTTACTCAGTCACAACAGGTAACATGTTGTGATTCTTCTGATACGTTAATCAGACAAAACTGAACAAAAGCTGATCGTTCAGTCTGAGATTTCTGATTTTAAACTAAGTTAGTTAGTTCGGGTTAAAAAGAACAACTTGTAAAACCAAGTCTCTGACCTTGTTGATGTGCCGGAAACAAGTGTACCAGCAAAGCATGAAAATAAACTTGCTCAACATAACAACCCACCAGAACTACAGCGTCACCAGAGCTTAGCAATTTGCTGTTGGTAGAGTATGAATGCAGCACAAGATGTCTCTGTTGGTCCCCAGAGTGACCCTGTGACCTTTTCTAACAAAATCTAACCTGATGTGTCCAATAAAATCTGTTATATTTTTTCTGTTTTCTGTTCACTAGACTTCAGGGATGACTGTTTTCACAGCCTGCCCCTGTTTTTCCAGCTGAGGTTGTTCCTGCAGGACGAACTATACCTGTGTGGGCGAGGGAATCGGGAGCAGAAACAAGTTAAACTACGTACCTGACATATTGTTTTGTATCTGTCATGTTATTGCATTCCCCATAAATAACATTTTAATGCCAACAACTGGTCTGTGTGTGTTACTCCACAACACAAAGCTAAATCTACAAACTCACACAGAAGACCTAAAGCTGTGCTCCTATCAGAGAATAAACCATATTCATATACGTAACTAGTCTTTGTGAAGCAGAGCTTTGTGTATGACAGGAACTGCCGCTTCATGTCATAATAAATTTGACTTTTGACAAATTTGACAAAAATGTGTATTGTTTAGAATAATCTTGCATCAGTTGTCCCCAGAATTGTACAGAAACCCTAAATTAAGCACAATATGGGCACTTTAATCAGCTACAATTCCAATATACCAAATATACAGTGGCCACTTTATTAGGCACAGGTATCCAATTCAATACAACTACTATAACTCAATTTTACTATTATTTTTAATACTTGCTGCAATTTAATGCTTGTTACATGGTCGTAGCAGAAGACACATGAACAGCTGGATGATTTAACCAGTGAAGAAGTGTCTAATTTAATTTAATTATTTAAATGTCGATAATTTTCCATGCTGACTTTATTGAAATCGCTTGCAAATGTATTTTGTAACCGCCTATGGCATGCTAGAACAAAAACTTTGACTTTTGTACCTGTTTTCAGACATGACGTGCTTTACTCTGCAGTTGCCGTGGAGGGTGGCCGCTGTGGTAGGTGGGAAAAAAGCAAATGTACTAACTGCTGCTGCCAGTTACCAGGCAACCAAAAATGACAGGATGTGATTAGCAGCTAGTAGCAGTGGCAGATTTATTTCAAGAAGCAGTATTATGTATTTGTCTGTGAATCAGCAGAAGCGCCACGTAGCTCAATTGATAGGGCAGTCGTCAGTTAACCCCAGGGTTAACAGAGTCAGGAGCGATTTTTACAACGCATGGGTTTTTCAGTGCAGCGCTGAAAGATTATGAAATTTACAGCAGAGTTGTTGTGTTTTCTAGGTGTATGTAATAAAATGGCCACTGTAGGTGTTTTCCATTATTTTGCCTTCCAGTTGTAATACTTGTAGTACTTACAAATGCTTACTGTGCTTCTGCATCTTGGGTCAGCGTTTCCTCACTTTAACGTCTGGACAAAGAAAATCTCCTTCTCACTCTTAAGACTAAACTTTACTCGGTGTAAAATTTATACATAGGTTTATACAAAGCCATTTTCATTTAACTCTCACTAAATATGCAAAACACCCCACACTTCTGAGATGCAAAGAAAATACTGTCATGGAACTTTTCCTCCATCGAAGATGAACACGACCTTCAGGCCACACTATCACACTATCAACTGTGCATCGACATCTCAACCAAACCATCAAGGGATGAATCATTTTAATAATCTTGTACCAGGTTGTGAAACTGGCAGCGTTTCTTTCACACTGTGCCACCTTTTGTCTGGTGTAACATTAATAACGGCTCCACTGCTGCCTCCTCAGGCCTCTGCTATTGTGCACAAACATATTTACACTTCTATGAGTCATGAGCATCGCAGTGGATTTGTTTACAAATGTGGTTCCACAAAAAGATGCAGTTTGTAGATATAAAACGAATTTGCTCTCTGTGTTTTTGTTCACTAACGAATAGCTGCTGTGTGCTCTAAAGCGAACTATGGAGCACGTCCTTTGTCATGAAGCAGTGGAGACTGGATTCCTGAGGTTATCTGAATATCTGCAAAAATGTGATGCTTTCGGGCAAACCAACCAGAACAAAACAGCACAGATTCTTTCCAGGGAACAGCAGCAGAGGAGCTGGTGTCTGCAGCACTCTACCACCTGGCTGCATTTCAGAATCCTTCACAGTTGGTGTTGTGTTGGGAAATATAACACTGGGAAACAACACTTTCATGTCAGTGATCATTTGCATATGCCTGTGTTTTACTTTAGTACCTTAAAATACCTCATTAGTTACCTTGTTAGTCTGAGGAAGGAGTGTGTAGCTTTACTGAGTACAGAAATTATCTAATTCAACATTTATCTTGATTGGGTTTTCCACTTGCTGCAGCCTTGATTGACATTAATTAAACTGTATGAACTAAATCATTAATGAAAAGTATTTCACGTCTGTCTGATATTTGCGTTTGACTCCTTTCTTTGAAAGCCTGCTTCGGAACTTGAAAGGCCTCTGAACGTTACATGAGGTCAATGCTGCTGCTGTCGCCACCATTAGTGACCAGGAGGAGATAAGTGCTGCTTTTTACACTCTCAGCTCACTGTATCTTTCCTCAAGATAAAAGACTGCAGTATTTAGAATTAAGTGGGCTGCTGGCATCTCTGCTCTGCTCAATACCTGCACGTCGGAGGCAGCCGAAGTGGTGCACTTTTCAGTTTATCTTCATCTAAGATGTTTTAAACCAGTTCTTAGAATTAAAGGCAGGGGGGAGGGGTGTTTGAGAAAAGTCAATGTAAGAAGCTTAATACCTGAGCAAGCAAAAACTGAAACAAACTAACAAAAAAAAGGGAGGGGGGGTAAATTAAAAAGTGAACCTGCCTCGTCATTCTGCCACTGTTGCACTGAGGCTCCTTTGGTAAAGCCTTAACATCTGTTCTACCACCTCGTAACAATTGGGAACAACGAGTCTCACATAGGTGTGACATGAGTCCCATATGTTCACATATGTGCGAACACACCATCTCCAGTGAGGTGTTTTCACAGGTTGCAAATTCAGTGCCAATAACACAGGCATGCTACCGACATAACATGACTTTCCCTTTTATTTAAATTAGACTACAATTTTACTTAACGTGTCCCAGTGGTTTCATTTGCTATAAACAGTATGTGAAGGTGTAAACTGCACCGCAACGTCACTGACTTCAAGACATTTCTTGCAATTCACCTAAACATTTATGTCTCTTTTGCACAAATAATCTGTGGATCTGTGTGACACTATTAACTATTGTTACACAAAATGATCCATGTTGTCCAACAAAGATACAGTAGCATCCACAGCAGCCCTGCCACCAGTTACAATCTGTAAACCATGCTTCCAAAATAAACCCAAGGTAGAAGAGAAATCAGGTTACACTTCTGCTGCATTTACAGATTTACAGTAACCAGGTTTCTTAAGAGCATGTAAACTCTTTTTCCAATTTCCCAAGAAACCTGGTATCTCTGAGTAACCTGATTACTTAAACGCTTGTAAAAGCAGTCAGTGTCTGTTTAACCAGTCCTTTTCCACTCAGAACTACCTGCTTCTCATCACTGCTGCCCTTCTCATTGGTCCCTCCTTCTCCCGCCCTCCTGTTGTTGATGACTCAAAGTCAGCTGAGCCTTGTCATTGTGATTTATGCCCCACCCAGACCTCAATCTTTATACCATTATGGGACAATTGCGGTGGGTAATTTAGGCCATGGGCTGAGGACAAGTGACCCAGTCAGCCAGGAGGAGGGGGTGAATACAGGATTACAAAGCACTCTGCAGTCCTCCACCTCCCTGCACACACACACTCACACACTTCCAACCAAACCACTAACCAGTGAGCCAGCCTCTGTGGTGCTGGGATAAATGTCTCCCCTGTCAGCAGTGTCCTCTGCTCACTCCAGCATGCGCTGCTCTGTCATAAGTGGCCTTCTGCACTAACAAAGAGGGCTCTTTTTTCATCTCAGTGCACAAAGTGCGGAGCTGGTGACGCACTGCATCAGCGTGATTATGTGAGCAGTTACAACAGAAGTTTCACGGACGCCTGCAGGAGGGTCAGCTGACAGGTCGAGGTGTCTCATGGTGCACTCCACCGCAGAGCTTCTCATCCTGTTAGTTTAAATTTCATTGCTGCCGTGTGATTGAAGGATTTTCTGAAAGACTATAAGAAATAAAAATACATTTAAAATAAATATTATTATGAAAAATGTTACTTCACTGACAATAGCCTCCATCTGCCTTTTAAGCTTTTTTTCCCCTGGACAAAAAAAAGACACCAACATGATTTTAACAAACTCAGTTTTACTTACTCACCGTTTCTGCAGGCAAACATCTGCTCAGCCAAGTAGAAGCAATGTCTATTGGTTTAGTGATTACTGAATGCCAATAAGGGATCGGTTTAGGCTGTTTAACTGGTAGACTGCAAATATGTAAGTTCTGAACACTATGGTTTTACAATTCAGGAAGATAAACTGGAATTAGTCACCAATTAACTGATTTGTGATTGATAGAATATTACTGTTCTGATATTCTATTAATCATTTTCGTCTTTCTAGTGTACTTTTCTATTGAAGCAAAAACCAAATAAAAATTCTTGTTTCTGTCAAAATTTTAAATGTAAGAAAAGCAACAAAAATGAAATGGAACAAAACTGCAGCAACAAAACTAAAATAAACTCAATAATCCAGCTAAATGAAAGAAGAGCGTGAATATATACCCCTGCACATCAATCAAATAATAATAATAATTAGGTGCAGCATTGATTTTTAGGTTGTTTTTTTTTTGTGAGTAACTTTTAAATATTTATGTCTTCCAGAGGACCAGTGGGCTCAGAGACCCACACACCAGTACCATCAGCCTTATCCTTCTTTCTACTGAATGTTACTTCTCCATTTCCATTATAACGCATCTTTAATATTCATTATATAACATCCTTATCATTGATCCTTGATCTACAGCAGGATGGGTTAAAAAGTCATTACAGTTGTAAACAATCTGTCTAATTAAACTATGATTGTAAAGAAGACATCTCCTAGTATTCACAACATATTTGTCACAGTGACACGAACTGGCCACACTGGACTTCACTGAGTCGCACATTCATTCCCTTGTGATGCATTAATAGAAGTTAATTCATGCTGGTGTCAAGAGACCCAACGTGTTTATGTGAAGTTTTATGACCTCCTCTTACAAACCGCCCGATAATGAATAGAGCTGCGGGATTGATAAACGATGAAAATATATTATATCAGGAGGATTATTAGGAGCCTGAGCAGCATGAGGATCAATTCTGCGGTTCTGTTTTATTGTGTTGTTATTCATATGTTTAACTTCTCCTGAAGAACTTTGACGTTGCTTCTGAGAGTTCAACAACAAATCCCCAGTGACTGTGTTTATATAAGGACTTGAGAAGAGTCCACATTTTTCATTTTGACTAGTTTTGACATGATAAATTAGATTCATATTTAAGTGGAAAAAGTGGTTTTGTAGGTTGAAAAGTTTGAAAGGAAACACAAAGCAAATACTAAACTTTTGTGTCTGAGCTCGTATATTTTTTTAAATAGAGTTATCTGTGGTTACATGTATTGTATTCCGTCTGTCTCTATCAATAGCAAGTTAATGTCAACTCAAACAGAGCAGATACTGAGACCTGTAGTTTCTTATCGGTCTGATAAACTAATCCTTAAAGTGAACATAGGGTTCTCAGTGGAAGCATCTGCTACTAACAGCAGATTCTACTAAACATATAAATGTTTTAGAAATTCTGCATTTGAAAAATAGATGAACCAAATTATTGTCACTCCTGAACACAATTTTACACTGAATGTAATAAAAGTGCAGAGGTATTCTACTACTTGTGCTAGTACTTAAAGTACAATATCTAAATTTAAAAATATTCTCATATGTAAACATACAATTATTCAACTGTAATATGTACTCAAGTGTCACAGTAAAGTAGAAAGCAAACATTGTGAACAATGACTCAGATTTTTTGGCATTTACAACCACTTCCCAAACCAACTACATTCTTGGCAAAAGCAGTTACTCCAGCCGCTGATCTGCGGTGCCCTGTATTAGGGTTTGAGGACGTGCAGTTAGTCTAATGGCTGTGTTGGAAGATAATGGAGACTTGTGACTGGAAGGTTTATTCAAATGTCAGAGTCATTTTCTGGCATTTCATGACAATGACGTGCGAACGTCAGAGCATTTTCCCATCAAACTTTCTGTTTTACTTCAATGTTTTATTCATAATGTCAAAAATGAGTCAGTGGATGTCTTCGATGTCAACGCCGCTTTACTAGAGCTGAAAGTGGTTTCCAGTGGTTTTCTGTTTTAGACAAAACTTACACTAAAAAACGAGCACCTCCTTCCAGTGCAGAGCCAACCTGTTGTCTCCTGATAACACTGTGTGCACTGTGAACCATATGTTACAGTAGTAATCGGTTTGACTTATTAAAAAGTTGTGAAATGAACCACTGGGATGTCAAACACTGAAACTTCTGACACAAAGTGAACAGGAGCAAACAGGAAGTTTACAGATAAACAGAAACAGAAACAGATTTTGGTCAAACGGCAGCAAACTTTGCTTTTTACCATAAATTATTAGTTGTGGATAATTTTCTAGTAGTTTTCTGCAGCTGCATGTTTCTGCAACAGTAGTTTTGGAAACAACCAGTGGATCAATCAGCTACACCTCCAAGTGAACCTGATGCACTACAGTATCAGACACCAGCTCCCCCCTCTCCACCCACATCTGATGGTATCTTCCAGCCTCTGATTGAACACCTGTTCCAGGTAACCAGCAGTGGATAGGGCAGTGCGCCTTGGGAACATCTGAACAGTCTTATGTCCAAGAAAAGGCACTTTTTCAAGAGGCACACAACAGCCTCCCCCATAACAACATAACAACAAAACATCTGCATTTCTACACCCGACAATGAGGCAGGTGAAGCTTCACTGAATCAAACAGCCTCAAACTTCTGTCGTATAATAAAGAGCATGATATAAAACACCAGTAAGCAATAACACAGTCACAGCTTCTTCAAATACAATAAAGTCAAGTATATACAACCCCCCATCAGTGAGTCGGTTGTACTCACCTGTCCTCTGCTCTCTTCTCATACTTTACTCAGTCACTTCGTCCCGCTGAGCTTCTCAAACACTTTTTAACATTTCCGAGCTCATGGTGATTTAAAAAAAAGAGAGAAGTAAAAAACAAAAGCTGGACACACAGCAGTGCAGGTGGAGGTGACGCCAACACTGACTACTTTACTTCAGGTGCGGCATGCACGCAGTGGATGCATTTGATTTGTGTCACAGAGCGTCTTGGCCGGGTGGTGCTTGTGAGAAAATGAATTTATTTAGCACATTTCATACAAAAAGTGCTTCAGTGCCAATTACAAAGTACATTAACTGCCTCCAACATTTAAACAATTAAAACATACCTTAAAAAAAGATTTCATTGTCATTCATTTCATTGGATGTTGAATCAATGTGCCAACTTGGAGTCTATAAGCCACAAAGAGAAACAGAAAATGTGCTATATTGATATAAATATAAAAAACATAACTAATTCAGTAGATGTAATTAAAATATAATAAAGTTGTGAGTGATGTACACACTTGAGTGTTTGTTACAAGTGATTTAAAGTGGGTCACAAATTCAGTGAAATCATTTACAGAGATACAAATCATCACGGCCACTTATTCAGATTTAATTTTAAATGACTCAATATTTAAATCATGGCATCAAAAAGAAAGAACAGTCACTGATTCTGATCACAACTATTAACTATCATCCACTTACTGAACCTAGAACATATTCCAGCACGACCGAACCAGTCTGGCTCGCAGGTTTTGTACAGGATTAACTTGCGTGTGTTTGTTTCAGGTTTATGGTTTATTTCGCCACATGCAGCAGGAGGATAACAACTCAGCTGACCTGATGTGACCCATCCCCTCATGCTGCTTGGCCAAAGCTAAAAAGTTGTGAGAAAACCTCAGATGACTCTTTCTTTATCCGGCCTCATCTCTTTGCTCTTCGTGTTTCCTTTGGCTTTGTAACCCCGGGTCAGCAACATTAACTTGTGAGGTCTTATCAGCCTGTCGGGATCTCATACAATGGCCTCAGAGTTTCTTTAATCCTTGACGTTGTGTATCAGGTTTTCGCCAGGATGTGTGTGTTCTGGTTTCTTTTCATCCTCTGTGAAATAACACAACTGCAGACAGTCTGGGTGATTTAACAGTTTTTAATCATCTTTTTATACAATAGATTTTACATTTTCACAAGCTAAAAGATTAATGATGCCAGATAGCTGAGGGAGTCTGCATCTCCAGAAATGCCATGTCTGGTATTTTTAAACAACAGATGGGGTGAAGGTGGATGACAAACATATTTACCATCTTTTTTTTTTTGGAGCAAAAGTGGGATCCTAACATCAGGAGGAAGTGACTCCAGTTTAGAGGCCATCTGTGAGCCACCTTTATAAAAATTGTACTTAATATAATTTACCAGGGCCTGTGAGATATGACACTGGGATTTAAATACAAAATGATCCCATTAGTTTTAGCTGTGTAGCAACTCATAACGTTTTTTCTTCAACTTTCTATCCAAACTGCACACATTCAGTCCCATCTCTGGTCAAATATACCACAAAAAGCATTTGTCTTTCAACACTGATTCACATCCTTCTCAATCATCACAGTTGTTTTTACCAACTCCCACTTATTGGCACCAGAGGTGAAACCAAAGTAATTATTTTAACAGCTCTCAGCCCTCAAAACACGAGCCTTTCAGCTCTGAGCCGTCTGTGGTCGGTGCAGTTCATTCACTTCAACTCATCCGAACAGCAGAAATGTGTAAAAGATAGAAAAATAAGTTCAAATCTTAGCCAAAAAAATTAATACTATATTTAAGCAATGCCATAAATGGGGCTATGGTACAAAACAATATGCTCAGGAAATAGTCATATTTAACTACAATGAGAGAGTAACATCGATATCCTCTTTCTCTGATGCAATAATATACCATATTCATGTACATACTGGGAGAAATATACATAGTCGTTATAAAAAACAATATTCTTGTTTCTTCACTGTACTCTATGTGTATCTGAATGTCAAAATAGGTCACAATGCTCTGGGATAGAATATCATCAGACATTTATTTGTCCAACTTTTAGTATCAGCCAAGTACATACAGTGCATATACCATGTTTATGCTCGGTAAATAACATTTAAGTTCAACTATACATTATTCATGTTTTGAGAAGCTACACAAACCCAAGCAGCGTGTCGTAAACGCTCCCGCCCAAATGGTTAAAGCAATGTGCAGAACATGCCACAGTTGATGTGTGTACTGTAAATATCCAGATCATGGTTTGTAGGCAGGTCTGTCACAAGGAAAAGCTTGGATTTACTGTGGGGTGAACCGAAAAACTGAAAACCATTAGCCTCCATCTGAAAAGCTGATAAAAACAGATCTAAGAATCGAAAGTGACTGCGATGCTGTGGCTTTTTATATTTTCTCAGCAGACATACAAAATACTGCAACGTTTTACACACAGCACATACTGTAGTGCAAGTCACATGTCACGTTTGATGGAATTGGTTTAATAAAATAAAAATAAAGCACCAACCGTTTGCTAAAACTCCTCCGCCCAACAACAGCTCTGCAACTGTGACTAGCCACAACACATCTGTCAAGCTTTGTAGCATTTTCATCAAGTGACAGCAGTCCTGCTCTTTGTTGGGTTTAGGCTGAAGATATGTTTGTGAAATCTCAGTCTTTAGTTTCACGTCCACTCGTCTTTTCTCACATTTCTGTTGCTAGTCAAAGAATGTTTCTCAAATAGCACTCAAATAGTGATATTAGAACAAAGTAACAATATTAGCTCGCATTTTCCCCAAATGTTGCGTTAACTACCTCTGTTGTGCGCTACAATAATGCTGCATCTTCACTTCCATGTGTTTGACATCATTGGGTGAGGATGCTAACTGTCTGCCTCGTACGTGGTAGTATAAGCTTCAGCAGAGCTTACATTTTGGTGCTAGAAGAGATGATATAAGTCAAATCTAAGTACACAAAACTCAAAACAGCAGGTTATTGCCTAAAAAAGTATTCCACTAGTAGAAGTAGAAGTATTATTTAAACTTCTTTACTGAAGTAAAAGTACTAAGTGCAAGCTTCTCTTTTGTACTTAAGTACATGTAATCCACTAAAAAAAACAACATTTTAAATAGTATTGAATTTGATGCTGCTTATAACAATGCAAATTTGGCCTAGATTTTTTGACAAACTTTAAAGGTGAAAATTATGGCAAAGAAAATGGTACTGTATACTAATTAAAACACAAGGTCAAATATATTAGTTACCGTGTGTATGAGAGACAGCTGGTGGAGGTGGAGCTGATTTTAACCACTTTATGTAGCGACAGCTGGTTCATCCAAAATAAACATTTTTTAGCTGATTATACATTAATTAAGAATCATCTACATCTGCAAACAGCAACAAGTTACAAAAACTATGTGGTACTGTACTTTAAAAGTACAATATCCTCTGAATTGTGGTGGCGTAGAAATAAAACATGTAATGGAAATACTCCATGGAGCTACAAGTACTTCAAAAGTACTTACTTACTTACTTACTTACTTACTTATTCATACTTACCACCTCTGGTACTAGGTTGATAAAACAATTGTACAGCAATTAAATGTTACCAGATACATAAATGCTTATTGGGGTTTTCATTTTCAATCAAATCATTACAGTTGTGCCTTTAGTCTGCAAACTGAGATAAACTTTTGCATCCTACTACGTTCTACTACTTCTGTCTGAAATCAAATGCCAGTTATTCCAAAAATTACTACAAATTTCAGGTGGCAACGGTGCCACACTTACTGCAGTAAACCACATACTGCACATGCCACACTACAACACAAAGCTTGACAGGTGTAGCAGCAGTAACTACGGTTGGCAGAGCTCAGCAAATGGTCAGTTTAAAGCGATCACTCCTTCCCCCAGACATGTGTTGACAATTTCACAACTAATAAATCGTTGCACTGAACTGACAGAGCAGGATGCATTGAACTTGGCGCTATGGAGGCGTGAGATACTGTTAAATACACTCAACAACGATAAGCGTACTTTTTCCCTCAGCTCTTGCTGGTTTATATGGATGCAAAATAGATCAAAACTAAAACAAACAGTTCAGGGTAAACTGCAGCAGCTTCTTCGTCAGCTTCCAAGGAGAAATACTGAACATGGCTTGGACTTCTAACAATTACAAGTATGTACAATCACTAACGAATGGAGAGAAGTCATCCATCCACAGCAGCGAGTAACCTACTGTCGTGTGAGCATCACTTAGTTGGGAAAAGGATGTTTTATTAAAATAAAGAAGCCTGGCGCTGTGTGTGTTTTTGTCTGAATGTGTGAAAATGTGCAGTATGTGTTTGTGGGTCTTTGCCTGTGTGCTTTTGCCAGCGGCAATGTGTGTTCAGTATGAGCTACAACAAAGACAGTCTGGGTGCAGATGTTGTAACTTTTCTGATGTTTTAGTTTGCTGGGTTTTACCCAGAAAGAAAGCCTTTAAAGTGACATTTGTTCCAGATAAACAACCAAATTGGATCTTTCATTCAGCTCATAAAAATGTAAAATACCAGATAACATCATTATCAAAACATACACAAACCACAGAGGAGACAGAGTAACACCTAAAAGACTGCCCATGTGATAAAATGTAGCCGTTACTGAACTGACTGTGACTTTTAAGCGAAAGATCCCACCTATAGCCTCAACACACAGACAGACGCAGGTGAAAACTGATCTGACAACTCTGAAAATGAATGCTAATTTACACAGTGTGTACTGTTCCAAGAGTCACCAGCTGTGGTTTATTGGAATGTAGTCCTCAAGTGTTTTCTTTCTGCCCAATTGAGCAGCATGGAAGCTTTATGTATTTTTTTTTTACTAATCCAAAGGGAACACACACCATTTTAGCACAGAGTTGCAACACAGAAAAAATAAAAAGAACACAAATGAAACTAAATAAAACAAGAAAACTTCCCAGAAATTCATAAAAAAAGTTGAAGTGGGAATCAAAGGAGAGACAGAATTCAGTGGGAAATAAAAGTACAACAGGTATTACTGAGAAGAAAGGATATAATTTCATGTTTTGCTTTTTCTTTTATACAAATGTGTGTTTGTCAGTCCATTGTAGTTTGTTGCTGTGAAGCAACGAGGCTACAAACCGCCCGGCGAGGAGAGCGCCAGCGAGCTGTACCACAGCCACAGCAGCAGGGGCAGCACAGAGGCCAGACCTGCACGCCGTCTGGAGGCAGCTGAGTTTTTCATGGCGTTGGATGTACTGGGACCAACGATCTGAGGGTCCTGAAACAGAGAGAGGACGAGGAGACACATAGTTTATTTTCATTGCTATTACACTTTTTGAAGTAACACTTTGCTGAACTGATTGGTTGAAACTAATTTAAACTCTCACAGGCACACACAAATTGGGACATCAGCCTTTTACTGATTTTTATTTTCAATACTGTGCTAGTACACTAAACCTAAATGGCCTATTTCTGGAATCCAAAACTTTTAGTTGGCCAGGAGCTGGGGAGGATGCTGCCTTTTCATTTGGGTTTTATCATTGTTCTTGTTGCATTATTATAGCCACAACCACAACTATTAACAATGTTTAACAGATTTATCTGCACATACTGAGATAAATATAAATACATTTGTTAAAGTCTAACCAGCCAAGCCGATTTTGTCTACTCAATTGTTTCATATTTGTTTAAAATGTTCACACGTCTTGAGAAATGTTTGTATTGAGATGTTGAAATTGTGTGAATACGGCATAAGATATTTTTATGAATCTGTAGCGACAGGTGCCTCTGGATCTGATCCAAAGCAGATTCTGGGAACTTTTTCATGACAGCTTGATAAATGGTTACTGCTGAAAAAACATAAACAGCTGCCAAAAATCCTGTCACTGTCATTTTAATTTTTAAAACACTAGTGATTTGTTGGCCACTACTGGCATCTTATACCAACTGGAGAATATGTTGGTAGCAGTTTAACTGATGCATGGAGAATTAATTCAATAATATCACCTATAACAACTCTTAAATCTATTCATTTGGGTTATGAAGTGACAAATCAAATGGTTGTTTATGCAACTAAAATGTCACAGTGGAAAGCAGAAAAGTCCATTTGCGTGTGTGCATAAGGATTTGCATGTACCACCATGTCTGTGTATATGGAGCTTCACTGCAGGTCTTGCTAATAGAGCTGCAAGCTAACGGCTGGGTCATCTCCTCCAGACCCGTCCCTGCCTCTATTAAATGTCAGTCCAGTGCATAACAGTGCCTTATTATTGCACAATGACATTTGCAGTGAACTTTAAAAGCCACCAGATAAGCAACAATTCCATTTCAGCCTCAAAGGAACTACAAAGAACAGGAGTTTACAAAGGAGGCAGGAAGGATTGACGTGGCAACCGCTGTCAGAAGGAGGTCAGAGACTTCCAACATCGAGGTCAGATTAGCGTTTGTGATCAATTGTTAACTCTGGCAATCGCCTTTTGGTCTTAAATCAAAATGTTTCCGGTAATAAAACTGAAAAATTGTTTGAGATTTCAGTTTTTTACAACATGTGATGTTTTTCCTAAAATAAAGACATCATTTATTGACAGCACTTTTAACTGGGCATGCTCACACTCAATATATAATATCTAAGGTACTGCAATAATTATCTTGTAGAGACTTAACACATACTGCATTATTAAACACATTTAAGCATGTATGTAATTCTCTCATTTAAGTTGATTTAAATGGATCTGTGTATTACACAAAAGTTGAATGTTCTGTTGTTGAGTGTCACATTTGATTGAATGAAATTGTCAAATAAGATGAGAGATGCCTTTTGCAAACAAGAAAAAGGAGACAAAAATAAAGCAAAGTTCACAAGTTCAAAGTTAAAGGAACAATGGCTACAATATTTAACGTGGCAGAAAAAATTAAGTTACCAAGGACTGAAACTTTTCTAAGGAGGCAGGTGGAGAAAAAAGTGACAACAGCCAGAGAGCATCAGTATGCAGCAGTAAGGTGCATAATAAACACTGACGCTTTTCATGTCAAACCTGTAAAACACACACCACTACTGACAAAAAACAACAAGAAAACTCAGCTTCAAAATGCTTAAAAAATTAAAAATGATAAAATAAGCCACAGAAGTTTGTGATTCTATTCTGTGGTATTTTCAGAGCTATGGCTCAGCGATATATCGGGAGGAAGATACGCTGAACACCCTGCCTTTCCTCTGGCGGTGGACACCTGCAGCACATGGAAGTTTCAGGACATTCTAGCAGAAAACGTGATGCCGTCTATGAGGCAGCTGAAACTTGGGAATCACTAGACCAAGGAACAAGCCATGGCTGCAGAAGAAGTTCTGGAGGAGGTGTGGTAGTCACAGTAATCTGACTTGAACCCCACAGCATATCTCTGGTGGGATTTGAAGAAGGTAGTTTCAGCACACAAACACAAGAATATTAGTGAAATGCCATGGGCTTAGATTCCACAGGAATGATGCCAGGAGCTGGTGTCTGTTCCTGTTTGATTTGATGATTGCAAACAGCTAAGAGTTTGTACATTTTGCCAATAAAGCTAATTTACAATAAGAGTTGAACATTTTTGAGATAAATTTCTTATTACGTTAAAGATCAGTTCTCTTAAGATTTAATTACACAGTTCAGAAATGTTTATTACAGAGATGTGACACACTTACCACACAGAAGACACCATCAACAGTTGAGTTTGACTTCAATTTTTGAGCCTGTAAAAAGAAAAAGAT
The DNA here is from genome assembly GCA_900302695.1 of Helostoma temminkii. Lineage (NCBI taxonomy): Eukaryota > Metazoa > Chordata > Actinopteri > Anabantiformes > Helostomatidae > Helostoma > Helostoma temminkii. Next base: position 62,004 of record OMLM01007502.1, read on the forward strand.
ACAAAGAACTGTCACACAACATCTGCACAAAAGATTCATGTTTGCCAGGATGTTTTTATCAATGAAAAAAATATGATGTCATATATCAATGAAGTTGAAGGTTGTATGTCAGATCTTAAAGCACATAAGTTGACTGCATTTTATTGCACTGACACACAGACTAGACTGAGAGTCAACAGGGACAATCTGCAGTAATTAATCTGCCTTGATCAACAATCGATGTAACAATCTACAGTCTAATTAGACTGAAAATATTCTGTCAATACTTTTACACAACAGGTACAAACAACACAGACATTAAACACTGTGACTAAACTTTAAATAACGATCACATTCAATCTGTATGTTTATGAAAGCTTGGTGTTGATCTAATCATAAAAGCAGATTGTAAACTTGGGTAAAATGGAAAAACTATATTAACCTTGGACAGTTTAGCTCGAGAGCCTGTAAAACTTTTAAAGCCTCTGATATTTACACTTGGAGGAGATGACGACCAAAGCTGAGCACAGAGGGACAGTCAAAACCACACTCTAAATTTAATCTCAGATTTATCACTCAATAGCTGCCACACACTCACACACACCGGCTTTGATTCTCTCCCCCGCTCTCTCTTACACACACATGCTAACCTCATGTGTAAAATGAAGGCTGCTCTGTGGAAGCAGAAATGACTACCTGATAGTTCCACTGCATTCCTATGAATATGCAGTAACTTACAGCATCTTAGTAGTGGAATATTAAAATTACAACATGTGCAGTGGATCTGCTAAAGCTAGCTCGTGTTAACCAGCAGGTATGTTGCCTATGTCTCCCAACGGGCTGTCTAGTTGGTTGAGGTCTGGCTGTTTAGGTAACAGCTTGGTTAAGATTTGCAAAAGGTTAACTTAAAGTTTTTCAAGAAACAAATACTGTTATCTTTACTCTGAAGTTATGCTGAAAGTACTTTTGAGGCGACATAATGACATTGTGCCCACACTGTCTGCACTATTGTCATTTTGCTGTCCTTCTGCATGTACTGAAAACAATTCTGTCTGTGAAGGTTCTTAGTCATCTAGGTCATGGTTATCCCAAAGGTTCTGTTAAGTAGCAACTGGACTTATTTCTTGGTTCTTGAAGACATTGAGCAGATTCAATCTCACTGGAACAAAGTGAGGTTTGATTATGAGTTAGCTCAATCACAGAATAGAAAGACAGAGAGGGATTGTGTCCTTGCTGCTACATTATAAACCTGTACATGAGACAAAACGTAAAAAGTGGACATTCTGTTAAACAGGGTTAGGGTTATGACAACACTTGGCAAACGTTAGGGAAAAAATATAATTGTCCACCCATACATTATTAATACTACTTATTCTAGGGGGGGATGTGGGGCTGAAGCCTACAGTTAGACACTTAGAAGAGGTGAGTTGCGTTCTGGTCAGTCTGGTTACAGGCTGCACAATTAACATTTACATCTTTGGGCTATGAGAGAAAACCTAAGTACCAGAAGGAAACACATGCATACAAGAGAAATAATTCAAACTACTTTCCAGTGAGGCTACAGTGTTAGCCACTGTGCTAGCCATGATTATGGTTTATACAAAGGCAAACTTTAACTGCGGGTCTTCGGTCAAAACAAACTCCAGAGATCTCTACAACTTGCTACTGCTCATCCACCACCCCCCTTGTTAAAGTTTTTGCTGCTCAGAGAGGACAGGAGTTATTCACACGACCATGAGAGGCTGTGTGTCAAGAAATGCGCATTTCCTTGTAAAAGAAAAATATGAGTATCGTGTCATGAACAGAAAAATGACAAATGTAAAATAAATGTGACATTTGATCAGTGTTGATACAGTCACACACAATCACAGTGGTAAATTTCATTCCTTCTGTGCTTGTACTGTTCGTGTAAAGAGATTAAAACTGATTATCACTTGTGTTGATTGCACGATGAGCCGATCTGCTGATTTGCAGTGCAGGCTTTGTAATCAGCAATTGGACATCTTAGATTGTTGCTCTGTGGTAAATTAAAGTTCTCATTAAGAGTTTGCTTCTTTGTGGACCAGTTTGTGGCCTGGAAATGTTTTTATACTGTTGTTCTTTTTGCCTTGCTTCTAATGACCTGCACACTGAATCACTGTATTCAGGATGGATGCTGTAAGTGAATGTAACTCCAGCTTTTGCTTCTGGGTATTTATGTGTGTGTGTGTGTGTTCAGCCTCTAGGTGTGACAGAATAATAAATGGCTCCAGTATACAGTATAGTGAATTCAGACCAAAAATAGGGATGTACAGGATGAAGCAGGCATGGTAATACGGAAAGCGAGAAACTGTATTTTGTTATTACACCTTTGCTTCAGTGCCAAACAGAAAAAAAGCCAAAGCTTGGGTGAAATGATGTCTATAAATCATGGTGTATTTGCAGACCTCTGCATAAAGACCCAAACACACGAACAAGCCAAGAATTTCAAGCATGGTTGCAAGAAGTAAGTTATTTGAAGACCAAGCTGACAAAAGAAACTAACAAACTAACATTAAAAATAATCATGAAACTTCTGTTTTGTGATGAAAAAAACTTTTGTTGCTAAAGTCTGAAAACATTTCGGGAATTTAAATTGCACTGATGTGAATCTTATGGTGTAGATTTAATTTATAATTCAGCTCCATCTGCCACTGCATTCTTCTTCTTAAGGTTCAAAACCATCACCCCATCTTCCAGAGATAAAGATTGACATACAACAAACAGT
>OMLM01007502.1:66096-90462 GCA_900302695.1 Helostoma temminkii
ATCAGAGGTCCAGTTGGTAGAAGGTCCTGAGGTAGACCCAGAACATGCTGGAGAGGTAATACTGCAGGTTTTGGGATCCTGCCAGAGAGCTGGAAATGTTGCTAGAGAGAGAGAGAGAGAGAGAGAGAGAGAGAGAGAGAGAGAGAGAGAGCGCTCAATGAGGAGAGAGGAGTAAGTCTCTGACAGGGCTGTCCCCCGAGTGTCATTACAACAGTGTAGCCTGTCTTGATGCCTATATACACAAACACAAAACCATACACACATACTCACATACAACTACACTGAACTATATCAAGAAATTGTACATACACACTAGAAAAGTGGTTTAACACAACAACTCTCTCATTAACTTGTACTTGACGTGCTATCAGAGCAGTGCCAGAAGCACACACGGACCAGTACACCACCAAAGCTCATTATCAGTACAGACTTTGTGTGTGTGTGTGTGCATGTCTGCCAGTAGGTGCACTTGAATTTGTGTGTATTTGTGTGTGTGTGGAGGCATGAGTATGTTATTGCATCTATCTGTAGTATGTGTCTGTGTTAAGCCTGCATATGTGTGCATGGGATGTGCTGCTAAAATCCTTTTTTTGTAAAAGCAGTTAAAGCTTGTGATCTAAGCAGCAACATTCAAAACAAACAACTGCACTGACAAGACTTATCCAGGACAAAGCTTTTTTTTTTTTTGGAGAATGAAGTTTGTTTCAAAGGGTTGCAAATGTTATGCTAATTTCTGTATTTGATATTACAAAATATCAAATTAAATTTTGCTAAAAGTACACTATGCAAAACTTAGTCTTTGCAACGCAAACAGATCCAGCTTAGACAATAGTCACATGCAGCAAATGGGATCATGAACAAGAACATCAACAGAAAAAGAAAAGTGATGGTTATAGTTCAGATTGAAGCATGATTAAGTGGATTTTAGTTTGAAACTGCTTGAGGATTTTCTGTAAGCTTCTGCAAACAATAACTTAAATGATTTTGTGATACTGCATTGAGTTGCAGTATTATTGCAGGCAAAATGGCTCCTGAATCCTTGTCATTGCTTTTGCTGGTAATGACTGCATAATCCTCACTTCCTCCCTGACCCAGGAGGAGCCCATCACTAATAATCAGAATTGCTGTAAGTGATCCCTCAGTATCATCAGCCAGTTAACAGTTGTTCCTGTAGAGCAGGAGTGGCTGGTCCAACTGTGAAATACATGCAGAGAAAATGACAGATACAAATACAAATATGGAAAAAATGCTTCAAAGCAGCATGTTATAGATGTACCAATGCTTTTATAATATGTTGTGCAGGTATAAACCAATGGCCACGTGAACTTAAATTCTGTCCAAATCATGTAATCCTAACAGTTTATTTTTTATTAATTTTATTTTTTATTTGAATTACTTTTTACATATTAAAGCATATTCTGTGATTTTTGCGCACTGAAGGATAGAGACAGTACAAAGCAAATGCTCAAGGCCCACTCTGTGGTCACAATAACTGTTTTACCACTGACAGTTAAGCAGCTGTATATGCACATCAGACAGATAAATTCATTATTCACCCTCATTTAAGTTCTGGTTCCCAACAAATCCTGAAGAAAAAAAAAACTTACTCTTGGTGTGCTAAGCGTTCCACTTGCTCCACCATCAACTTGTTGGATATAATTTATCTGTTAAGTTGTTTACTGAATTTTTACCTTTTCATGTTTTTTTTCTGTTGTATGGTTTCACAGATTCTGAGGTTTGCAATGTGAACAACACTCACTTTTTGTGTGTCTATGTAACTGAAACAGACTGACAGTAAGAAAGCAGCAGTAGATGAGCAGAATGCTCTTTTCTGTCAGTCCCACTATCCATGCACAGACAGTTCAGCAGGTCAGATACAAAGCAAACATCTGTAAAAACTTTCATTTTCAAAGCAAAAACAAATACTTTTATGTCAAGGGATCATATTTGTTCCAGACTGGCTATACTTCCGTGCTACCCAAACACAGCTGTCCTCTAAATCGAAAACTAACTTGAGCCAATAAGTGTGTATGTGTGTGAGTTAGTCTCACTTGTAGGCTGCCACAGAACTGATAGATGCCAGGATCTGTGTTAATGTGGTTGTCGATGGTGTTGGGGTTGCGTTCATGGTTCCTCTGGTAGGGGGTGGTCGTGGAGGTGGTCGTCTGGACGGGGGACATTGGTTGCCACACACCCAAATCTGTCCCGTTTCCAAAGGCCTGGATTGCATTTCCTATAGAGCAGAGGAGACAGAACTAGATATGAATGATAGATGTTTTTTTTGGAGGCGATGTAAAGAAAAAGTCAATAAACAGGCAAAGAGACGTAAAAAATATAAAAGTAGTCAGACTGAAATATCTTTTAGAATTAGCAAGTTTATCATGACTAAGATTCCATGAATCACCTTTGACTCAGATTTACTTACAGCCCCTGAGAAATCTCTTGATGAGTCTGACTCCCTTTAGCACCAGGTTGGATCTTATCATGAATCACACGCTTGTTAGTCCCAATGTTAAAATAAAACTTTATATTGCAACGGCCTAGACCGCAATTAAAGGTGAGTTAGAAGGTACTTAGGTTTTGTTATCACTTCCGTCCATTATAAATTCACCACACAGTCAAAAACCTGAGTGCTGATTTGGCTATTTACTATTAGAGTCCATTAGTGGCCCTATTAATAGCCTTCTATTGCTTTGATGTAAAGAAAAAAACTAAAGAAACACACACACACATACCAGAGGAAAGCTGAGCCTAAGATGCTGTTTGAACATAATAATATTATTTCTTTCAACAGTGAGTTATGAGCCTGTAGTAAAGGAAAGGAAGTCTGATCTGCATCACAGCTCAGAGAATTCCCACATACATGTGCAAAGACACAATGTAATGCTTACAAGATGCACAGCAAATGTTCACATTGGTGGATCAGGTTGTTGTTGTTAGTACTAACAACAAATGCTTGTATATGTGAAGTGCCACTTTGGCTTTAAAATGTAGGTGGCTTTCAAAATAAAACACATCAAATGAAACAGAAATAAACAAATAAATAAACAAAAATAAAAAGTGCAAACACAAGCTGTAACTACAGTCTGTCTCCTATTAAACTCTTTTCAGGCTAAGGTTACTGATGTGAGCTACACAGTAGTATCTTTTTCCCACCATTCTTCTATGTACACAAATAAGATTCAAATACTTAAAACAACCCTTGCAGTATAAAGTAAAGACCGTGGCAGTTTCTAGCCTTCAGTAAAACTGAAAAATAGAAAATGCACCTATGCCTGCATGTTTTTTTGGAGTTATATGTCATAATTTTGGTGGTTTGTAAAACTCCTAAAACTCTTATCATTAAATTTTATGAGGCATTTTTGTTGTGTTGGTATGATGACTTGTTGATCAATGCAGTTAAGCTGCACATCCAAAGTCTGAAGTCAGCAAATTTGTTGACTCGAGTCCAAACCTCATCCACCAGATGATGAAAACTGTGAAGGCTGATTGATGGCGGGTATTTCCCCTGTCACTGGCCTGTTCTCATCGCCTTATGGTCTTTTCTGAGGTTGTGGCAGCATTTACTAATTCTTGCTGACCTAATTCTAGATATTTCTTTAAGTAAGAAGAATCTCAATCTCAAGCATCTCAGCAGGTCAAAATTACTTCTGATTGCAGCTCTGACCGTTTGCTGCATATCTGTTCCTAGGAACAGGATTACATGCAGCAGCATAGTTTTGGACAAGTAGATTTTCAAATACAAGGAATTTGGATACCAGTGTGAAAAAAAAAAATCTGTTGGACTGGACTGACTTGTGTTTGAACAGACTTAAATACATTTTGTTCAGTCACTGTATACAGCACAGCCTCTCCCTCCCTCTTGTCTTTCCTTTCCTCTTTCCTGTGGAACTGGCTTCTGCTTAAACTCACTCTGACCTAGAAAGAACCTTTGAGTTAGTTCCACTCTGCACATTTAATAAATGTAACTATTAATCATAAAGTAAGTGGAGCCGGAGACTCCCTCATTTCATGTACTTTGCTGAATTGACCTCTAGTAAAACCAGACATCCCAAAAGATATAAAGGCATTTACTGTTTCAGTCCATCTCACAGACAAACTTTTCACAATTGCTTTCATTTATGTAGAATATATAGAGCAATAAGGGCCATGAATTGGAATTCCCAGATGAATAGAGAAAAAGTATTAATAACATCTTCATAACTGCTTTAATTATTTTTTCATGCAAAAAATGCCAATTTTATATCCTCGACATATTTCTAACTAAGATGCAATATTCAGCACAAATAAGTCATTTCTGTCAATATCCTGCAGCCCTGATATGTTCATATGCATATTAAATCTTTTGCTTTTGTGCGTAAACATGTGATTGTGTAACTGGTAGCTTTGTGCCAAGACAGCAGAAGTCTCATAAGCATATTGTAAGTGTTAATGGGCTAGTGCTTCTGTCTCCTGATTTTAAGCCTAATCACATGCACACCACAATGAGCATGTGTGTGAGATATTATTTCTCAAATTAAGCCTGAGCAGGTAAGCGTACATGTATGCTTACTTGATTCCTGTTTTGCGTACTTACAATGCAATAGGCTAAAAAATATTGCTATAATAGTTTGTAGCTTGTGATTATATTTATGCATTCATTGTTTGAGCTCTGTGTGGTTTTCAGTCACACTTCCTTTGGGAAGATGAAGGCCCCGAGTCAGTTTTTAAAGAAACACCAATTAGTTTAGTTTGCTTGTAGATTAAATATGAATCCAAAATTTCTGAACAACATTGGAACAAACCCTCACTAAACCATGAACATTTTGCAAGTCTAATTACAGTGTAGATGAGTTTTTAGTTTTCTCTGCATATAATATACCATACCATCATTTTTTATAGTTTCTGCACTTATACAAGCAAGTTAGCTGTGTCCTTGTCACTGTTTCTGGTCAGATGCATCCTGACAAACTTGATCAACAATTAGCATAGAATAAAGAGGATCTCTAATTAATGTAAATGTGCTGCTTTTGGCATGTTTATGGTTTACACACATGTCATTAAGATTAAGCTCCAAAGGGGAAAGTATTACTTTAAGGCATAGCACTAATCTTTTAGCATATTTGCATAATAAGTATAAAAACATACTGTAGAGCTCATGCCTTTTTTCTACTGATTCAATGCAGAGTAAATAGTACCTATGATACTGTTTACTCAGGGTACATAAAAATGATTCACTACCACTGCAGACTGAACAGTCTGTGGTAGTAGGATTATACTTCTCCAACATCACACAGATACTTACTGTACTTATATAGGTTTGTATTTATGCAAACATAGATGTGAGATGTCTACATATAGCCATAAGCCTATGATAGACAGCTGAGAACTCCTTAACCTGCAGATAAGTTTAGACAAATGACTAAAACAGGCTTTTTGAACTCTACACTTACTGCTGTCAAACCTGCACATATTGGAGAGCCATTATCTCCAGTAATGCTGCCTCAGCAGCTAAAGGCTTGAATCATTGCGTATGGTATAGTAGGATCTGGACTACCAACAAACCTGAAACCAATGGTCACCCAATACTTAATCAGTAGGGGTGTAAGAATTCTCTAAGGTCACAGTCAGGTTCAGACAACAATGCTGAGCCACGGTTTGGTTCTTATTACAAGTTGTACTATGTTTAACTTTCTTTATCTTTGGTGCAGGATTTTGTTAAGTCACCAACAATTTGGAACACTAAACACTACTGGGCTGTGACATCTCATAAAAACACAGACTACACTCCGTACTGTCCCTGAACACCTCACCAGAGATGAAGCTGATGGATAAATCACAGTTCACCGCCTGGTAGACAAGGTGTTTTATGTATGTAGAAGTACATATATAGGCTATATTAAATGTGCTATAAATTATTCAGTAGCTAATTTTCGTCAAGGCATGGAATGACAACAGATAAACTCCGTTAATAGCAAAAACAGACAAAAGAAGTCAGCTATTAGCAAAAAAGGACAGTTATTTGCGGATCCTTGCACATAGCAAAATGAATTTTCAAGTAGGTACTATTTTGATCTATCGACCACATTTTCGAAAAAACAAATGATAATTCCTCTCCTAGAAACTTTTATCAACAGTAGAACAACTGGAACACATTTCTGTGTGTTTATTTAAATTGTATGGAATACATGATGGGATATTTGGCTCCCAATTAAAGACAAATCTGTTCCCAGAGCATCTTTGATAAAACGGACAGAGCAGAAACACTTCAGTTTCTTTGATCTGTACTTCTGTACAGATCAACGCCCTGAAACGAACAGAAACGCCCTGTGGCTGTTAGTTCAGTATTACACTGCTAATAATCAGACCTATACAATCTTTAACTTTTGTAATGGCCAGATTTTTTAAATGTTATTATTTCTATTATTGTTATTAATTTCCTTAACATAACAAAATAACACCAGCACACACTCTTTTAATGCACTAAACAAACCATTAATTTAACCTTCACCTTTCAAACAGACACGATATCATCTTCCTTCTGCAGCAGCTATTTGAGTTTGCAGTATGAATTTAGCTCTCACAGATGTCTACATTATCTCACTTTACATGTACAAGGTTTGCTGTAATACTAGAATTATGTTCACATTGGTTGGTGTGACCTTTGCACATTCAGTACATATTCCAGAAACAGGGAGGCACTGGAAAAGCTTTGAATATATCATAACCTCAGTATCTTCATGAGAATATTAAAGCAGTGACTTTAGACCTGGAGGTGGCAAAACAGGAATATTTGATAAAACAAACGGACAAACAAAAAAAAACTGGCCAATATCGCCATTGACGATAAGAAAAAAGATTGGGAGCCACTGTATTAAATGTGTGTATATCCACCATATGACCTAACGTATACCAGCAAATTCCCTATCCAATAAAATATGTAAAGGAAAGTGTAGGGACATCAAGTCCCCTCTCTCAGGGTTTTATATATTCTCTCTTTCTGCTGTTTCTTTTTCTTTCGCTCATGTACTTTCTTTTCTCCTCATGACCCTGTAGCCGGTGTGTGTCAGGATCTTCAGAGTTGTCAGTTCCAGTTACTGCTGAGCAAGCTTAATGAGAGCAGAAAGACGGAGAGCATGAAAGCAGGGATACAGAGACAAAGAGATGGGGCAATCAGAAAGAAGTGAGGAGAAGCATGAGTAGAAGGAGAAGTAAAAGGAAGTGTTGTAACAGTGAAATATGGAAGCGGTGAAGGAAAGACTATTAATGATAAGTCAGATGTGGCATATTCCTCTACTTTGCACTTTGTTTGAATCACTACAAGGAATAAAAGCTGATATTTAAAGATATTATCTTGCACATCTCACATTAATAAACTTTACCACACACACAATCGTGAACATGCAAAAGCAAATACATGTATATTATGTTTTCTCACACACACAGGTGCACACACTCACACACCAATTGTAGCATCCCTTATTATCTGTGGCAGAACACCCTCATTAACTGACTGGTAAAAAGACAACAGAGCAGACAAGACGAGGAGGAGAGAAAATCATAATAGAAGGGAAGGAGACAAATAAGACAATGGAAGAGAGACATGGGTAAAAATGAGGCTGCATCTTGTTTGTGTTATCATCTGGTAACTGTCATTCTGGCAGTGGAAAATCAAACTCCCACTTTACTAGCGCAGAGTTCAACCTCCAACAGAAACTCATCCTCCTTATCGTGACTGTGGCTCATTATTTTGAATGCACACCATTTTCTAGTGCACAGAGCTACTTAGGGACACATTGACCAATCGATTACTTAATACAGGTGTCATGTGGTTAATTGATTCATCAATCGAAGACTGAAGTGATTAATTAAGGGTGGAACTGTGCACTTCGGCATGTGAAAATTTGTGAATATAAGTGTGCTACAGTACTCCACACAAATGCTTGATGTGATGCTGTTAAACTGTAAAAGGGCCCTGCTACCCGAGTGTCTAAATTCATGTTATGATTGTATTAACAACAGCACAGTGTAACAGCGCAGCTCAGCTGTATGCTGTCTATTAGCCTGCTGCTGTATATGTGCTCTTCGTGAACCAAGGGGAGAAGATGGTATTTGCTGACTGTCTCAATGAAACCACTGAGGTTGAATACTACAATTATACACTGTGTTTTTGGGGGTATGGCAGTTTGAAGACTTACACTGTACCCTGTTGTTATGACGCTTTGCGTAACCACATTGGGGATCTCCCTGCATGGGCAGTACATGTCAGCCAACAGGAGTGGAGGGGGGAGCAGAGTGAAGAGATTATCTTCGTTACATATTTCATATGTACCGGGAACTCTTCAAGACACCCTGTGAGGAGACAGTGCAACCCAATCTAGGTAACCACTCATGTGGAGCACATTTAACCAGCACTGTGTATTAGAAGTGTGATACACTGTCACTGAAAACTGACTTGACTGACGTAGCCACGCATAAATGGTCTTTCACCCTCACTTAGTCATCTCTATATAAGTGAGGTTGTAGCCACTTATGTAGTCGTAGTCTGTGCTGCATTGCCAGGTATGACAAGACCCTGCCTGGATCCTTGCAGGCAGAACAGGGTCAAGGGTTCAAAATCCAACCCTGTAATAAAGGTAGACTACACAAAATGACAAAACTGCATTAACATCCTGGGTCCTGGGCCAGTTCTCATCAGATAAGGAGTATCATTTAGTCCAACCATGGGACTAATGCTATTCCAGGCAGGCGCCTATTGAGTCTGCGTTTGAGTTTAACAATTGGTTGTAGTGCAGGTTTCCTTGTGGACTTCCACTTCCACTACAGAGAATTAATCTCGGATGAATTTCTCTGTTTGAAAAGCATAAACTGTCATTAATTTATATAAACAGTCTAAATATTACTTTAAGAGGATGGTGGGAGCTGCTGCTGGCAGCAGCAGTGGGTGCCTCAAAATACCTTTAAAATATCTCCACGCTGCTGACATTTCTCCACCTTTGCCTACCCGCTCACCCAACACGAGATTAACACTCTGCCATAAATCGGTACATGAAGGTGGTATCAGGACATCCCTAATACATGTGTTTTTATTCATTAAAACGGTTAATATTTGTAACTGGTCTCTCTCTGATTGAAGAGTTCCTTTAAGAACAGTGAACCAGAAAGCACAGCTAGAGCACAGCACCAAGCCATCAAGGCCCCACCACAACAAGGAGCCAGCAATCAACACACACAAACTGGGAGATAATGTCCAGGGAGACTGCCTACACAACAAGTACTAGATTCAAGATTCAAAAAAACTTCATAAATCCCAGAGGGAAACTGTTTGCCTGTTACAGCTGCTTTCTGATCAAATGAAAAGGAAAGAAAAAGGGAAAGATCCACACAAAAAACAAAGGTAACACATACAAGTACTCTGAGACCATTGATACAATAAAACAGGACTGACATAGATAATATTTATGATGAAGTGAAATAATGTTTAGATGTGTCAGTCCCCAACCCACTGCAAGTGGGTAAGTGGAGGAGTTGTAAAGTCTAATGGCCACTGGGAGGAAGGATCTCTTGTGGCGCTCTGCGGAGCACTTAAGATTGATTAGTCTCTGACAGAACATGCTCCTCTGTCCAGTCAGCACACAGTGTAGTGGGTAGGAGGGATCAGATGCCTGATCTTACAACAGGTAAGCAGACAGATAAAAACATGCACACACAGATGTTGCACCCTGGTACAGTGGAGATGAAACCATCACTGATCACACGCCTCCAAGGATGCATTATGTAGCTTATGTAGGAGACGTGACTGGACAAGCCAGTGTGTTGTAAAGAAGTATCTAGCACCCTGACCACAGGAGGTCATTCCCTGTACATGTGAAATATGTAGCAAAGTGAACCAAGAAAGAAAAATAACCAGTTGTTCCAGAAACAGGCTCCTAGCGCAAAATTTCAGTCAGGACAGAGCCAACGATTTGCACGTTTTTTCAGCATTAAAATTTACACACACATTCTGGGGATGCCAGGGACCTGTTTTTTAACCCCCAAAATGTGTATGACTCCTTTAATTTTGGATATTAGATGTGTTTTTGTGTGTGGGATAGAAAGAGAAAGTGTGTGTGTTTAAGGAGCGTTGTTAATTAAAGTTATTGTGTAAGAGGGTTGGATGAAAAGCCGCTTTCTGTCAAAGATCTGGAGCAGGAGTTTTGCTTCAGCTTTTAGGCACACACACATTCAACCACGGTGGTGCAGTATGACTGCTTTCTCTATAATGCTGAGGGATAACAATGCAAGCATGGCAATGGGATACAGTTGGTGGGGGGGGCAGAGAGAAGGAGAAACAAGGAATGAAAAGAGAGGATAAAAGAGCAAAGAGAGAAATAGACCAGCAGAGCAGAGTAGATAAAAATAGAAAGTAACCAAGCAGAACTCAGGAGAACACATTAGATCAAGCTAGAATAGAAAATAGAAGAAAAGAAAAGAAAAGAAAAAGAAAATAAAATACAAACAACAGCTGGTCAGACAAAGCTGGACAGAAGGATGACTTACGGAGGCAGGTGTTCTCAGTGAAAAACTCAGTGAACTTGTCACACTCGTCCTTGTTGTTGCCACTGTTGCTGCAGTCGCAGTAGGGAGAGACGCTGATTTTGGGTGAGCGCAGGTAGTTGGGAGTCATGGCTGTACCTGCACCAGGTGGACACAGGGATAGTTTTTCATTAAACCATTCATCTGTTTAAGTTTAGTAAGAAATGTGACCCAAAAATATGGATTATCTGTTATTGTCAACAACAGCAATATGCATCTGACAGTCAATAAAAAGAGTCAGTTATCACCGTGCCTCTGTGTTAAATGATAAATGCTATAATAACACGGTTAAATCATTGTTGCACTTATTACTCCTTTTCAGGAGTAGTGCAGTATGGTGTAGCGTCTACAGCAGAAGCTGAATGAAGAATAGACTTTCTCTCTGTGAGGGAAAGTAAATAGCTTCAGTCAGTGATTTCTCACTCCCCCAATGGATTGTTCCCTGATGCTGGCTGTGCTCCAAAATGGGCCTTTTTGTTTTGCAGTAGGCAGAATGAATTGGCGCTGTGCGCACAGTGTGTGTATGTGTGTAGTATACTTTAGCAACTTGAGAGGACCACTACTTGACACTGCATTGTTGTGGTGAGGACATAATGGGTTCAGCTTGGCTGTCCACGTAGTGACTGAGAGTGGAGTTACAGCAGATGTACGATTATTGAAAATACAACTTAGGCCTGAACTTCACATTTTCATCCATTATTAGTATTTGTTATAACACTGTCACCAAATTAATCGCTGTAATCTGGAAAAATGGTAACATTGCTAAAAGAATTATTTATTTATTTATCACAGTTGGCCACAGTTGTGGACATACAGTTTTTCTGGTTAATGAGAGATTATTACAACCATTTGAAACTGCCTTTCAGTTTGTAATTTAAATAATGTGGATAACCTGTTGGCTTATGTAAAACTTCAAATGATTTGCTCATTAGGGCTGTAACTGGGTAGTAGTGTCTATTAGTCATTTCAAAAGTAAAAGCAGAAGAAAACCTACGACTTTAGATACACAAACCACAGACAAAACAGCACTCGGCAGAGCTGGCTTACTATTTTCACATCGCTCTTGCTCATCACAGATGGTCTATGGTTTCTTCCAATGAAGAATATGTCTGATAAGAAGTAGAAGAAATAGCACAGGTATCCATTTCTATTCTTGTGCAGTGATTGGCTGAGATGAACAGCCAATCAGAGTGGTCTCTCTCACTGACAGGTATGCCAACTATTCAAGCTGCTGAATCAACTAAAAACTAATTCCAACAGTTTTCATTTTTAGTTGCAGATAAATATCCGGTACTCTACATCAAGCATGACCTAGCATGCACTTGAGGTTGTACCTAATAATAATTAAGTAGTTTATATAATCTGGCTCTGTTTTCAACCTCGATGAACATCTGGCTGCTTGTGTTTCTCACCACATCAAACCTGTGTTTCCTAGATAGTGACATATTGTGGAAGCGACCAAATCAAAACAACAACGATATCCCAGTTGAAAACCAGAGTTGCCATTTAAATACAGATCTGGAGTGCAAAGTTTAGGGCTGACCAATAACAATCAAGTGTACATGTGAACTCACCAATCAGACCAGAGTATGCGAGGAGGCAGTCAGCGTAGTTCTCCTTCAGGCAGCCTGTCAGGGAGCGGGGCTCTGGCTGGCAGTTGACAAAGAAATCAGCCAGTCGTGACCTGCAACACACACAGATGGAAAAACATGTCAGAGACAAACATGATTACAGCTCCAGTAGATTTCATATGAAAAATTCAGATGGCCAATGTGACTGGAATGCACAGCAAAATGCCCGGTCCAAATGACAGCACGCTGGAAGTAATTTCTCTCAATGCAATTAGCCTTCTTAATGGCTGCCTTCAGTGGAATAAGATGACCCGCTTACGTATGCTGTGGCTGTTTCATATCCTGGAATGAATGAGGCTGTCGGCAATGCTCCACCAAGTCTGTTCTGTTTCATTTACTGCCTTCACAAATGTTTGTTTACACTTTTGCCACAGGTGCAGTGGCATGTGAAATTGAAATGGAGTTTGGATTCCCAAGAAATTCTCCATTTGAAATGAGACTGAGCGCGATATACTGGCTCTTTGCCAGAAAGCAAAACCTTTTGTTGCATTTGGTCACTAACATCTTTAAGGAAAAAGTAATTTTTTTTCACAATGTGCATCTTATTTCTGCAGTTTTTTCCATCACACCATCAATTAATAATGCAAAGATTTTATTTTATATATTCCTGGAGAATTGCCAACATGGAAAGAACGCATAGAGTCAGAGTTTACACCAGATTTTCACCAGGAATGCTGTCGTAAAACGGTTGCTCCGTAGTAACACTAGGTTTAAAGAAACAATATATAATATATTTACTATATTAATTCATAAAATAATCACAACAGGTAATCAAAGACTAAAGAAACAAGTTGAAATGTTACCTATGTCTGTAGCTTTATGGACCATCCTATCCCCTGAATATTTGCCCAGGAAGATTGGGACAACTTTGAACCTAAATGGATTTTAATATGTATTCTGAGTTGGCCATTTTCTTCTAAACAGGTAAGCTTTGAGCTTTAGCCAACATAGGCAACATCTACTAGTAGAGATGTTTTTTAAGTAATTAAAAGTCATGTAGTTTGTCTGCACATGGACTATCAGAAGAGTGAGTATTTGAGACACACAGCTGGTGAAGTGATGCTGACTGGTGCTGCCTACTGCTGTCAAGCTAACGTTAAATGCTATGAGGCACATATAAGTAGCAGATGGACCTGTACTCTTTTCTCCTCCTCTCTCTGCCAGACAGGGCACTTCATTAGTTCATAACTGGGATGCATTATCTGCAACAGTTCACAGAAATAAATGTGAAATGATTTATATGTTTTCTGTTAAATTGAACAATATGGATATTGGATAATCTTGAAATGGCTTGGAAAGTAGTAAGTACAATTCAATTGTATTTCGGTAGCACTGGATGTTTGTTTTCAGGATAATGGCCTCAGCTTTGGCTGTGGTACTTGTAGTCAGCCATCAATCAAGCTAACACTGACAGAATAATATAACATCCACATGAAGGGGTTTCTAATTCTGAAACAACAAAAGCACAACAACTGAGCAACTTAGTGTACAACATATGACATATATTGGCATCATTGTCACAGTGGAATGTTTCGCATTAGTTCATGTATGTGCAACTTCCTCCACCTGGCAACTCCGGTGAGATTCGGGGATGGTGGGGGGGGGGCTGTATTATACATTTGAAATTTTGATTTTGCACTCAGACAAAAGGTTTCTGCAGGAGAACAAATTTCTGTTTTTATCTGAAAGTTACAATGCGCTATCAAGACAGCAAGATGGCATGCACCAAAACACAGTCCCATATATAGGCATTCACAGTACGAGCTACGTAATCAATCAGGGTGGTGCAGAATAGAGCAGAGCAGTGAGTGGTGAAAGTTGTCAACAGCAGCCACTATACTAGGCCTGACATATGGTGAGGGAGCCTGTGGAAATGCATAGCTTTAATCTATCTGTGCTAACTGACAAATGGACTGGGGGGAAGCCACTCTGCAGTGAGACCTGTTGTTCTGCCCTGAGCATATGTCTGATGGATAGAGAGCACTACAAACAGAGAAAAAGATGGAAGGAAGGGTAGAAACCTGTGGTATGAATTTACTGTTGTCATGTCGCTTGCTGTTAAGTAGAGACAGAAGGGTGAGGATAGAAGGAGGGAGACCTGAGGCAACAGTCCAAATGGAGCTCATTTATGATGCCTAATGCTTCAATTTAATCCCAGACAGCCACAAGGGTGCTGGCTATAGGCTCCAGAGACTGCAGAAACACACATGCACGCACTCCACTGAGGGTGATGTCAGATGTCCATCACTGAATTACTCCTTTCTGACTGTGAATGCCCTCTGAGACCTGCAGCTTTGCTATCGAGTGTGTGTGTGTGTGTCTCAGGCGGGAATGCAGACAATTTGTTTATGCTGGTTTTTGTGACAACACTTTTGTGATGATCTCACATTGTGGAATAGCTGCAAAATATAAATTATGATTACGTTACATGGTTGGTTTATGGTTAAGATGGTTAAAAGTTCCAGGAAATTAATATTAGCCTAAACTAATCACATTGACACCATGCACCATGATAGATGCCAACATTTATTTGTTTTCTTTAACAATAAGACTGTATGCATTATTCAATATTCAAAGCCAAATGACATATCATGCTGGGGCAAAATTTGCCCCAAGAACATTATTTGCCAGATAAATGTGAGGTTTTTATCTTTGCACTGTGTTCTGATGCGTTAGTCTGGTCAGGTGAATTTCATTACCCATTGTTCTAATTTCCTGTCACTCACTGTTATACAAAAACATAGAAATGGCCTAAATATATTAAAATAAAATTTAAGGGGCTTGTCGTCTCCTACCTGCAGATGTAGTTGGTCTTGCAGGAGGCCTGCAGTTCAAGACAGTTAGGTTTCTGTTTCTCTTCGTATGAGCAGACAGGGACAATGGTCTGACGTCTGCGTTCAGAGCATGCTGTCTGGTCACTGAGCGGACACGAACAGAACAGCATGCCATAGCTGTGCTTCGGAGGAACCTGTGTGACATAAGAACCACAACATAACATTTACTATATTTTCATTTTTATTCCCAATTTTTGGTGTTATTTTTGGTCTGCATGTTGAACTTTCAGCACTCTAAGGAGTTATTCTCAAAGACTTTTGTTGAAGGGGTCTGAAGTCTGTTGACCAAACATAGATTTATCCTGAGCTGGAGGATTTTTCAAGTCATCTGTCAAGCCCTTGAATTAGCATTGAATATCCAGTTTTACACAGTCAGTAAATTCTGATGTTAATGCTGATGGCAACAGGGTTTAAACAATAGACAGTCAAGCTACAACAGAAGAATCATCATAGTTTTATCTCAAAAACAAAAAACTTGTAAAATAAAAATAAAAAATCTAAGCTTAAGCTTAAGTCTGTTCTGACAGAGCCAAAAAAATAAAAAGAAAAAAAGAAACAAAATTACACATCACACTAATATTAACAATGTCATGTATTCTTTGTAGTCTTGTATTTATTCATATTGTTGCATAGTAAAACTTTTCCAAGGGAAAAATCATTGGAGTTGAGTTGTAATTACAATGTTTTACATCATTCATAATGCACAATGTTGTTGACAATGTTTCACACAAAGGGTCCTTTGTGTATGATGACCAAATCAATGCCAAACTGTCTCAGAGATGGAAAAAGCAAACCCTGAACAAAAGAGCCACAAAAAAAATATTATTTATTGTCACATTGACAACCTCTCTAACTTGTCCACTTCAAACCAAGTCCTTTGTGGTGGACATTCAGCTTTTATCACATATCAACCATCTGGAAAATCTCCAGCATCTGTTCTCTTTTAAATTTTTCTTCTGCTTGTGTCAGATGTGTCTTGCCTTGTCAAAGAACTGCCGCAGGGCTTTGTGGCACTTCCTCTTGTTGCAGACTTCAGCGGTGGAGACGCGGCTAGTGCAGGGGCTGATGTAGGCTGAGCGGTACTTCTTACATGTGTCATTCAAGTTGCACGCCTTAGCAGCATTCAGACAATTGTTCTCTCTGGCCACTGCAGGCTCACCTAGGGTAAAGAAAGGGGAATGGGAATAAGAGACAGACAACCAAATTGACAAAATGCATCATCTTACAGTATTCGACGCTCGTGAATGACATCTTTACTACAGTTTCTGAGGTGAAAGTGAAAATCACCAAGAATATACAGCCATTATTTCTTCATAACACTCCCACACACAGTTTGCAGACTTTGCTTTGAAAACAAGGTCCATATATGTTGCATTTTTTATTTTCATATATTTATTTTCAGAGGATATAATTTGCTCAGTTTTCATCAACATTCATTATTTTGTATGACTCAGGTATGGAACTTCATTTTTCTCAATCAGCAGTTGCTCTGTGTGAAGGGCAGCCATCTACGAACGCTAGGGTTAACAGTTCGACACCTGGTTCCCCTCAATGCCTGGCCACATGTCAAAGCATAAGACACTGAACCCCAAACCATTAGTGCTTTAAATGCAGCTGCCTGTCCACAAGAATTTCCCCAAGCGGGAATAATAAAGTATCAGTTATTATTAAACTCCTTCTGCTGAGAAATGCCAAAAGCTGTAGCTGAAAGTACATCCTATGAATAAAATATTTTGTCAAACTAATCACATGTTCCTTGGGTTTAATTTTCCTGATAACATTTGACCTGGGACACAGACTGTCCTGAAGGTCTGTCTGTCTGGGGAAGTTGATAATATAGCATTGGTTGTGGACAACCTTTGCTAAAAATAATTATTTATTTAAGGCGTTTATGTAAAAATGATATGTCAAAACCAGATCTATTTTTACCTTCAAACATAATATCTGTATCAGTTTAAAAAAATCCACTATCAGTGGGGCTCTAGACACCACACAGAGAATACACCTACAGATCATATCATCACAAAACAAAAGCAATTCAATTCCCCAGGCTGCAGTGTTCCCCCAGTGTTCAGGGGTAAAGGAGAGAAAAAAGCAGAGAGAAAGAAGCTGAGAGGCAGCAGTGTAATGATCTTTTCTCAAAAGTAGCAGATAACCCCAGCAACACATCTTTCTGTCTGGATCTGTGTGTGTCAGCTACTTTAAATGTTTGTTTTCTTGTGCATGTGAGTGCATGTATTTATGCTAAGTAAGAGCACAGGACCCTATTTGTGATCTCAAGTCTTTATTGGCCTGAATCAAACAGTGGCCCTTGTCTACACAGTCCTGCTGGCTAACCAGGATTTTATCTGTATGTGTGTAGCCCTCCTGTAGCCATCAAAGTCTCCGAGGCAGTGCCTTGCTCATCTTTCAGCCTGCACTAATTGCCAGTGTTCTTCTCGATCCACTATTAATTAACTTTTTCATAGACTTCTTCACCTCCTGCTTTTTTGTGTGTATGAAAATGAAGCAAAAGCATATTTTTTTTCTCTAACGAGCACCAATTAAAATGGGGCAAGGCTGGTGTGACAACCGTAGTGAAGCAGTTGGAGGCATGCAGTCGACGTGTATGGTAAGAATGGTCTTAGGAAACCACAGAAACAAAGCAATCAGCTGATGGAGTGTTTTGACAAGCAAACTGTGTTAATAAGATTCAAGATATCATGGTATGGGAGGAGAGAAAAGAGAGAAGGAGATTAAAGGGGGCACAGAAACATTGGGGGTGGGTGTTGATTTTGTCCAGTGATGTATTAATTGGCGACAGAAAATGTGCTGTTTGTTCTACGAGAGAGGAAAGCCACCAAAGTTTCATTTTCATTTCCATTACTTCCCTTTGTTGCCTTTAACCCGTTTCACCTTACTTTCACCTTTTCCTGTCAACTGGCCCCCTTCCCTTTCCTTGCCCCTTCTGTCCTCTGTTTGTCACACCTCATTTGGTCCACACCGTCTCAGGTCAGCAAGCAGGTTTGTTTGATACTACACCTCTTGAACAGTTTTTGTACTGAGCATTACAATAAAGTGTTGGGTTTAGGCAAGAAAAGAAAGTTGGTTGAGGTTAGAGTTGTACTGAGCGACTGGATATTTTGACATAAACAAAAGTGGTTATTGAAGATCATATAATTTGGTGTAAAAATCCATAGTCTGGGTACATTTTAATTATATGTTATATATGATATGTAAATAACATATATGTAACTTGTTATATATGATATGTAAGTATCATATTTGTTACTTGTCTTCTGTGTACTGTAACTGTAAACATGTTCTCATTATGTTAACATAAAAAGTATATTTATGATTTCAGTTCAACATTATTCCCCCTCCCCCACTGTGAGGGCAATATACTACTGTAATTAAGTAGTATATTAATAGTAGTATTAATTCATATTTCATTTTGTCAGTGTTCCTGTTTCAATTTGTGTCAATTTTCTTGGTATTAAATTAAATCTTTATTTTATAAGCAAGTGTACGAAACTGTAGAATTTAAAACATATACTAGTATAGAATATAACGGAATAGAAATATTCATTTTAAATGTAAGCAGCAACCTTGAAATTTGAAAAAACATATGACCATACTATGATCTTAATAGAGCTGACCTGAGGTTGTTACCAAATGTGGTGACAGAAAAACTGTGCACATGCAGAAATTAATATGCGTAAGACACAAGAGCAATGCTTGAATGTTTAATTGTAAAATTAGGACTAGGTTATTTATGTTATGTTGGGTAATTCTAAGTATATTCTGTTTTATAATTAATCTGCAGACTGTCAATTACGAATAAAAAAATAGAAAAAACTATTTCACATGAAGAGTTAATCAACTTCTAATTTAGCATTTTAACACCCCATGTTTATGTAGCGGCAGTTGAAGGCAGTGTTAATGAGGTTTGGTGAAAATGTCATTGTTTTAGTACAGTGTCACTGCAGCAAAGGAAAGTCCAAGAACACACTGTACAAAGATTGAGTTTCCACAGTGTTGTTTTTTTTTGTTTTGTTTTGTTTTTTGTTTTTTCCTGGTAAATGTAAATTACTTTTAAGGAGAATTTCTAAGAAATAATAAGATTCCACATCCAGGTCTTAAATAATTACATTTAGAATTATGGGGAATGGAGAAACATTATGTAAGAAGCTAAAACTGGTCTATGTCTTACAACAATTTGTCTAAATTGGATTAATCAGTTAATAAAAAAATTGAAATTAATTGAAATTACACTAGACCATATTAAAACACATCATCCAGACTACAAACTCTTTTCTCATTTGTCCAACTCTTCAAAGCCCTTTTCAACACCTCCACTCCTGTGAGATCTCTTCTGCTTTACAGCTCGAAGTACGTCCGCCTTCAGTTTCCTCCCACCACCTTTCCTTGTCTGTCCCTTCACTCTGGATCAGAGTGCTCACAGATCAGACACGTGAACTCCATACTTTTTTTCCACTGCCTCAGATCAGTTGATCTGCAGAGGCTGCAGCTATCCTAAGCAAGGTTTGTGTTTTCACTGTTGGTATTGTTATATCTTTTTTTACAGTGTTGCACTGGTTAAGCTTGAAATATTTGACAATAATAATAAATAAAATAAAAATTCTTTCCTTTAACTATGATATTGTCTTGGGATCTAATACTTTATTATTGAAAACATTCTGGTCAAAATGACAGCACAAGAATGATCAGGAGAAAATATTTAATGAAGGAAAAAAAATTAAGAAATGGAGGAAAAAAGGAAAACTTAAAACACAGCACTTGGGTGTGTGTAGTATATAAGTATTTTAAAGACCCTGTTTTCAGTTTCACATTTTAAACCATCATTTCTGCCCAAATAATGTCTCGTATCTTTGATCCTTACTCTGCAAGAGTGTGTGTGAAGAACATTTTCCGTAACTATTTCTGTTCAAGAGCACCTTAAGGACCCCTAGACTTAATGTGTGTGAAGATCACAGAGCACTTGGCTTGTGCTATTTATTCATTTTAAGAGGTCATCCGAGTTGACACTAGCTGGACATACACTATATTGAGATATTTTCTGAGTGTATACAATAACACAAACTCCTTTTCTACCTGGATAGACAAATACACCACTGCTGCCACCAGTCTTCTGACTTCCACACTGTAAAAATATGACTGTTGTAAAAACAATAAATTATAAGGCGCCAACAGTTAGATCAAGGTGCGTAGCATTTTGACTCTTAAAAAAAGAAGCATATTATCCAGACTGAATCCTGGGGAGGTTCACTACCAGACAGCATGCAAATATATCCTCACCTCAAACTTTGACCCTCTGACTATGTGTAATGTGGTCACCCAACTTCACAAAAGTATAAATGTAACATATATACAGAATATGTTAATGTATGAATGACTTATGCCTGTCTTGCACAAGTCATTTTGTGTTATTTTTGCTATTCTCTTTATCGTCAACAGAATTATGGGAATCCCCACTCACAAACACACACGCACATACTCCTTCACAATATAACAAACATGCATACAGTATATTGTATAAACCCTACTGTGCCTCTAGTGTCAGCAAATACATCTGCTGAACTCCCCCTGCACTCCTGCCAGATGGCATTGTCTCTGAAACACACAAAACTCACACACACATACAGTGATCTCTGACAGGGCCCACACAGGGTTGGGGCCAGGGCCATCTGGAGGCCTGGTAGGAGGAACGAGGCCCCCCCAGTGGCTCATGTTTCCGATTCAGCCTCAAATTGATTATCATGTCGCCTGCTTCCTCCAGTTCCACTACCCCTCCCTTTCACCGCCACCCCTACCTAATTTTAATTACCATGGGACGCCACAGGGTCAAATCCTGACCTCACCCACTTTTCTACCCCTTACACCGCACATTACATCCTTCTCTTCTTCTTGTCTTCTCTTTTTTCCTTCTCTTTCCCTCTCATTCTCAGACTCCTCTAGACCTCCCCATTCCTATTCACAGGATTCCTCCTTTTCCTCTCCATGCTTGTCTTTCATGTCTTTATTTGTGCAGCTCTGGATGTATTCCAATCATTACCTCCCTTCCTCCTTCTCCATAATCATCATCCATTGCTAAACTTCTCTCTTGTGGCTCCCATCGCTCGCGTTTCTTCCTGTGCATGTCTCTCCCTCTACCATCTGTCCTTTATTTTTTTCTTTGAAGCAAAGTGGAGTCATTTATTGCTCCTCAGTTGCTTTTACAAGCCTTTTTAAAACCCCATGATCTCTGGTGAAAAACTAATATCACACCAGTCCATGTGAATAGTAAATTGACAAAACTAGCGATTCCATTGTTCGGCCATGATACACCTTTTTCTAAGTAAAACTGAATTTTCTATCACAATTGATACTGAGTGCAGGGGGTAAGAATAGGGGATTCAAAATACATTTCAAAATACATTTTTTTTCATTTACATTTCAGGTGAACCTCTCCAAACACACTCTATGATGTGAGGACACTAAAAGAAAACACAGAATACTTCACAAGTTTAACCTTGCTGTACTGTATCTGTTTTCACAGTGGCTATGTCCCTGACATTGACGTGACTATGCTATTGTTCTTGCCATGAGCCTTGCAACTGTTGCAACACATGTAACTGTCCTTGTTATAGCTATTTTAAATATAATGTCACACCGTTGTCCCAGCAGTGTTGGTCACTGTCTTTTTACCCCCGTCCGACAGTACTGCACATCATCCAGCCAATCGAGGGTCAGTGAGATGGAATTAGGAGCACTTGACAGGTGTGTCTGTTTCCACTGCTCCTAGCTTTGCGGCAATGGAAACAGTGGCTACATGCTGTGTCACTGGGTGACTGACAATAATTCACAACCTCTTTGTTTGCTAAGTACAATCAATGTGCAGGGATTTGCCCTGGTGGTGTGGCTGCAGGGGATTACAACACAAACATGCTGACACTCACTAGAGAGACAACTAGAAATCATAAACTGTGAAAGATTACACACTATAGTCAGAGTCCTAAAAATTCAACCCAGAGTCCTAAAAATTCAACCAGTAGTCTACTAACACAACATGTTATACAAATATAAATATTAATATAAAAGACATGTCATAAAATGACAAGGTGGGATGAACATACAACAGACATAATATAATGGTATAATAATATTAATGTCATTTAACACTGGTTATTTGTTCCCTGTGTTTTTTCCTTATGTTGTACAGTTGTCACTGTATAACATGAATTAATCCAACAGCTATTATTAGTTCATTTTACTTTACATTTTCCTTTTTCCATGCATGAACAATGTTGACTGTATATGTATGGTCCAGGCTTAATAAATGTGGCATTATCTTTTTATTTCCCCTCACCTTTATAAATTATCTACTAAATTTGTCCCGTCCATGTCTACACTCATTTTGAAAATTCATTGTGTAAATGACTAGCTTTGCACCTCCTTCCCACTTTGAGAAATTACAGCACAGTCAGATTCAATAGAAAAATCTAACATAATAAACGAGGCCTGGGGTCTCTTCTCTGCGAATCTGCTCTCTCCTTCTTTCTGTTGATTATCAGTAGTGAGTTACGCTGCCGTCCGCTTTAATGGGCTCCAAGCTTGAAAGTGCAAGACAAGCAGAAATAGTAAGAATGGAGGGCTGCGGAAGGAGGAGTGAAGAGAGAGCCTCAAGGTTTACTCATCTTTCTTTGGAACATCCTCTTTTTCTTGTCTTTCTAAACTCTCCTCCTCATTCTTTCTTTCAATGCTTTTCTGACTCTCTGTTGAAGTTCTTTCTCTAGCTCCCTTTCTCTCCCTTTCTGTGTGGTTAATAATCTCCCTTTTCCCCCAACACTGTCCCAATGCAATAAAGCCACATGGCACTTGGAGCAGCAAATACCATAACTCACAGCTCCTAGTAATTGATCCCTGTAGTGTAACAGTCTCTTTCTCTCTTCCTCTTTCCTTTCCACCCTTCCATCACCTTTCATCATCTCCACCAACTTTTTTCCTCCAATTCCACTGTATTTATTGAGCTTTACAGGCACACAGCCCAATAAAAATCTGCCAAAGACAATTATTTCTGCGTTTCCCATTAACCACCCTCCATTTTCAGTTTCCTGACATCACATCCCCATTGCAGTGTTATACTTCTCCCTCTGCCAACAAACCTCTTCATCTCATTTTATCCATCCTGTTTCACTAACATTTCAAGCCAGGTCTCTTCAGAAGTTCTTACCTGAATGCCTAACATGCTTTTGGTACCTCATCACCTCTTCCAATTTCATACATGGAACTTTTTGTATTGCCTGAAATTTCCCCTTTGGCCCAAATGACTCATACTCAAACCTGGATTATGAGTACTGGAACTGATGGAGGGGTAGAAATACAACCCTTAGGCATATTCTATATGTTTCTCTCCTCTCAGCTTTATGTCACATGTATATCTCATCCCAAGTCTATTCCATTTTGAGCCCCTCTGGTTTACCTTTTAATATCAACAAGCTATTTAGCTGTATGTCCATTGCAGTTGAGTGGTTAACTTCAGCACCTCCGGAGCTACATGTACCCCTGCTGACTTGAATCCGAGCAGAGTTTTTCTTCCAGTCTCACTTAGCCTCAGCTTTCAAACTGAATGCTAAGAAGTAAATGCTAAAAAAGTGCCAGCTGTGTTTTTGAAAGTTCTGCTGTAAAAATTTGACATAATTTGATTTATTCCTAATCCTCAGGGACCTAGCTTGACATTTGTTACCTGCTATTTGTTGTCTGCCCTAACATTTATTATAGCAAACAGGCTAGAGAGTTAAACTGTAAGCGATACCTGGTGCTAGCAATCTAACTATTTAGAAAAGATGTAATCAAGCCTCCTAGATAATGTGCTAGCAGGCTAACGGGCAAATAGTGAAAAAATGTGTGGTTCGTTATGTGGTTTGTAACAATAAAAAATGTGTTCTTGGAGACATTAGAGGACTGAAAGTAAACTTAGCTTGTTTAGCAGCTAGTTATGTTTTTCAGTGACTCTCAGGAAACAATGTAACCACAACCTGCTATTAAAGCATGTTAGTCCTGCTGCAATAGGACATCAGAAACTGATAGCACAGAGCTAAATGCTGGAGAGTTATTATGCTGGAACAGAGGTTTGACAAGATGTGAGTTCATATATGTGATTTTTGAATTAAATATACTGCAAAGTTGAGAGAGAGAGAGAGAGAGAGAGAGAGAGAGAGAGAGAGAGAGAGAGAGAGAGAGAGAAAGAGAGAGAGACAGAGAGAGAGAGAGACAGAGAAAGAGAGAGAGACACAGAGAGAGAGAGACAGAGAAAGAGAGAGAGAGAGTGAGAGAGAGACACAGAGAGAGAGAGAGAGACAGAGACA
>OMLM01007502.1:90482-117890 GCA_900302695.1 Helostoma temminkii
TGCTGTGGCAGAGAGAGAGAGAGAGAGAGAGAGAGAGATGGAGAGAGAGAGAGAGAGAGAGAGAGAGAGAGAGAGAGAGCAGGAGAGGGAGAGAAAACCTGAGAAAAAAGAGGGAGAGGAGAGTGGGAGGAAGAGAGGGAAAGAGCCTTGGCTCTCCACAGTGATGAATCTCCAGCGAGGTCTGTTTCATTACCCGTCTGCCAGTGTGGAGATCAGCCGGTAAGAGCAGGCCCTGTGGGGCTGCAGCAGAAATATATGGCTCTTTAATAATCTCCACAAACACATTCCAATACAGTATTGTACAGTACACCGCCCCCACAGTGCTCCCTGGCTGTCCAGTACGTGGCCCCTGCACACTTTCTACGCTCCTACTTCAGGTCCTCTGACTTCAAGTCTGTGACCACAAGTCACCTACAGCAAATGCAGCAGTTATTGCCATGTAGAGAATTAATGCTTCCCAGGAGAGCAGTCTTGTGTGGGGAGAGAAGGAAAGCCATCCAAAATACTATTTATAAGGGGTGGAAAATCACATATTTAATGAATAATTTAATAATTTTTAAAAATTGGTGTGGAGGTGTGTAGATTTTCAATGCAAAGAAATTACCCACTTGTATGTGTATATGTACCCGAATCATCACTATCAGGAGAAAATGCTTAGCAAAAAGGAGACCTGTCCTGTTGCTCTTCATACGAACAAAAGATGTAAGCTAACTTGCTGGATCTCCACTGTATGTAGCTCCTAAATATTTTACTGTGAATGTTTAAATAATCTAAAAGCCAAAAAGAAATCACAAAAATGTAATGATAAAAATAACAATAAATATTTACTGAGCACCTACAAAATCTACTTTATATTATAATGAAAAAGCTTTGCAGATTGTCATCCTTGGTTAAATACTTCAAAGCAGCTTGTGACAGAAAATTGTACTACACATTTAACATGAGTGGTATCACTTGCAAAACAACTATATATGTATTCATAGCAGAAAAATAACTGCATTACAACAATAGGAGGACAAAATAGTGACAACTATGAAAGGTGGAATCAGCATCTCTGAATAGATGGTTGGTAAAGCTGTTACACTACTGCTACTGATAATAACCTTAAAGTCGCACAATAAACACAACTATTAAAGGTTTTATCCTCAATACACCTGATGTAAACCACTGCCTGTCAGGCTCTGTGGTGTCTAGCCCTCAGTACCTGAAAGCCAATGTGTCATCTCACCATTTTACCCCACCTGACACTCTCATATGTGGACAATACCCTTAGTACCCATTTTGATCTGTTTAATATATAAAGTCATTCTGTCTACACCATCTCCCACTGGTTCCAAACTCAAATTGTCTGTCCCTGTTCCCCAGCCTCCAATATCTCCCAGCCCTTCTGCTCTTACCGTCCCCCACCTGTGGTCCCTCTCTGAACATCAAACAGTCTGCTGTGGCAATGGATGTGCACATTGAACAACTGGATAGGCTGTTTACTCCTATGTGAGTACAAGTTGCGGCACAAGCACATGGCACATAAATGTATTCAACCGCTCACCTCTGAGTCTGTCAGACTGATTTACAATAGTGGCGGCAATGTTAATCAGCCAGGAGCCGGGTTATTGTTGGTCCACAATTATTCCCGCTGCTGCCCTTTCAGGTATGTGTGTGACAGTGGTGAGGAGATAGAAACAAAGGAAGAGATAGTGAGAGAAAAAACATCCAATAGGGCAGAGAGAAAGGTGATACAGCTCTCAATAAACTGTTAACTGTTGATGATGTCCACACTTCAGCTTAGCACAGGAATTGAGAAAAGGCTGATAAAGACAAGAATATTTCTATCATATTCAAAAAGCTTATCAATCAACATGTTCTCAATCAGTCCAGATCACATACTCTCAGTTTGAGAACAACAACAACAACCCAATCCTGTATCCATGAACCATTTTTCTTTTTTTGACAACTAAAAGAGTGAAATCTATGTGGCTTTTCTTCATGACAGAAGGCGGAGGTGATGGCTGCTGAAAGCAATCTGGTGGCCCAGGACTTTCAGATCGATACTGAAGGATGGCTGTGCAGTCAGCTAGCGTCGCACACCGGCAGCAAAAACAGAGCAAGGCTGTCACTGTCGAAACTGGATGAACAAATCAATGGGATTACCAGCAGTCAGATATGACAACTAACTGTACATGCATTTTAATCTTCGAATCTGACAGAACTATCTTAACCTGAATAAAAATAGGTAATAATTTATGGATCTGTCTCAAAACATCCAGACGGATAAGTGCAGCAAGTGTGACACACATGATACACTCACAGATTCACTTGAATGACAGGACAGCTGAGTGGATATAAAGAAAACTAAATGACTTTGGGAACTGAGCAAGACACTGACTCCCTATAAGAGCTCTACAGGGACATATTTAAATCTGCTGTGTAATATTTTTTAAATCACAAATAAATGAAGGATTAATGATTTTATTTAACAAAGCAGAAGTGTGCTGACTCATAAAAAACTGATTTTATAATATTTGCATTAGCATAACACATAAGCAAAGCATAAGCATATCGCCCTCTGGATTTTAATCGGTTGTTTAAAGTATTAGACGTTGCGTGTGGTTGTTGTGGTTTTATGCATCTGCCAACTGCCAATCATGTCCTCCTCTTTCTGTCACTCTTCTTATGTTGACAGGATTTGATTATTTCTGGCAAGGTCAGAGGGCACAAGACTCATCACAAACTCAAAACAGAGGTCATCTTTAGGTTATCTTTTTTATTTCTAGTAAATACAGTAATACAGTTTACTTTCAATTAGCATTTTTATTCATTATAAGCACACACACTAAGAAAAGTAATCTAGTGTACTTGGGTGTAAGAATTAAGAACTCACAATGAAACAAAATTATCATCTAATGCTTCTGTGTATGTAGATTATGTGGACTAGATTAAGACAAAACTAACTGTGGGTAACTGTGGGACAACGTGGTAAATACTGTATAGATCCACTCGGAAATCACTAAACTCCCTGATTTAACAAGCAAGCAAGGTTTTTGACAGGAAGAGAAAATGACAACTACTGGCCAACCATGTATTATTAGGTTGCATCAGGCATGCCAGGTGTAAGGTATGAAACTCTGTGCTGTTGAAAAGCATATTTGCAATCAATTAAATTTCCCCTGTGGCTAATAACAATTCCATCATCAGAGTTAGTAAGATGACTTGTAGAACAGGTTTTGAGATGGGCATGCTTTTGCCATGCCTGAATAAATCTTTCAAATTTCAACAATATTTTTAGGCATTTTGTCTTTATTTGGTAATACAAGTAAAGAGGCAGGCAGGAGAGACGTGGAGAGGAGGTATGACATGCAGCAAAAGTCGCCATCAGAACTTGAACTGGGGATGTTATGGTTATATTGTATTGGCTTGAAACCATTCGGCTACCAGGGCACTCCTTATCAACATTACCTAATAGAAGGACGATAATAAATTAAAAGAAAAGAACCACCTGGATTGCAACAAAATTCTTATTACTGTACTATCCCCTTTACCTACTTTTGAGCGAGCTTTTTAGCTTCTTTTCCCTCCATTCCTCTGCTCCTTCTCTCAATCATTCAGTTGCCTAGGGCATATGATAGTATATCACAACAATGATTTCTGTTCTCAGTGAGAGAATTAAAGTTAGATTGAGCTCAGGTGAGTACCTAATGATGAATGTACAGTAAAAATGTAACTCTGAATCTAGCATTGTTTTGGCCTCAGAAGCAGTTGGCTTTTAGATGAAGGTGGGAGCAGCAAACATGACTAAAGGTCTTTTTCATTTATGTGATTATTATTTGCTATGACATCGGTATATATAGATCAATTGGCTCTGGACAAAATAACTACAAAGGGGTGCTTGTTGATTGCTTGATTGATTGATTCAGAGAACTACAATACTTAAGAAATCAAGTAAGTCCGATATTGCAAGGAAGCAGTGTGGCTCGTTGATATGAAACACAATGGTCTAATATACAGGTTCCACTAGTAGGAGCTAGGCTCCTGCAAGGGGTTGTAAGATAAATCTAATCATTCACAGGATGATTACCTAGACATTATTATATAAGCCTATATAATAATGATAAACATTGGTCTATAAGACAAAATTAATAAGATATCTTGGTTTAAAAGATAAGAAAATCTTTTATGGTAAACATGGTTTTGTTACTGTGTATCTGTATTGTGTATCTCTACCACCCAATGCTAAATCAGGGCTAGCGCAGGCAACAACTGCAGAATCAGTATTCCACCATGCTCACTAGACAGGAAAAGGAAAAAAAAGAGAAAAGAAAAAAAACTAATTCATGATCAATGAGCTGGAAATGAAGTGGCTTTAGGCTACAAGCTTATACAAGAACAGTTCCCAGGATTTACTGCTTACATAGACACAAAGACCATCTATCACATCTGCCTTGATGTGCGGACTAATGAACAGGCAAGATGCAAACACCGTCTTTCACACACCTAGTGTTGCTCTAGATGTCTAAGAGTGTCATCACTTCTTAGATGGTTAATCTCTGGAGAGAAAGACAGAGATGCATCCTGTCACTCAGACAATCTCAAGATCACACATCAAACCAGTGATGTCTTTGCCTCTTCACCGTTTCTGTGACTTCCGTCTTGTATGTGCGTGCATAAGCACGTGAAGACAGTTTTATGTTTTGACATGAGCACTGCTCCCCACTCTAGAATGGCTACCCTTGTCACCATATAATTGGTTATGAAGATGGCTGATGTGAAGACTGCACTCTCTCTTCTACAAGCTTTTGTGTAGATGCAGAAAGCTTTTGATGGATGATGTTCATTTCCTAAGCTGTGTCTTGGACACTTTAGGTGCATACGACCCACTTCTTTTGGGATATATGTTTTTAATTTAACATCTAGTCATGTCAAAGTCTGGCTTCAAGATGGATGAGAACTCCTCTACCTCTGCTGGCAGGTTGAAAGCGGAAAACGCAAGGGGAGGGGTTGAGATGTAGCAGGGGGAGGGCAGGACAGCAAGATAGAGAGTGTATGAAAGAAGCCTTATAAGGAGAAAGAAAGACAAGGGAATTCTGCAGACACTGACCAGACTGCTGACAAAGGTGGATGGGATAAAAGGAGGGAAAAAGAAAGGAAGAAAGGCCAAGTGCAATTGGGAGAGTGGGAAAGAACTGTAACAGACAGAGATAAAAGCAAAAGTGGCACTCTGGGAACAAAGCAGTGGGAGAAAAGTGGGAAAAGCAAGAACAATGAAATGGAAAAGGTGGAAATGAGAGAGACCCAAGCCACCATCCTTCATTCCCAGTGAATCTTAGTCAAATTCATGCATTTTTAAATAAAATACTAATAATACTTTTAGTTTTGAGAGATGAATTATTAGAATTCAGAATGTCAACATGTAGAAACCCAAGTGGGACATGTAATCCATCATAGTCATAAGTCTATCTAGAAGTAGATAGAAAACTCACTATTTATTGCACTGTTTTGTGAAGTTGCAGTTACTTCATATGGAAACACAGTAAATAAATAAAACCAATACAACAATTAAAACTACATCACCTGCTACTCAAGGTTGTCTTTTTGTGATAACATTTAATAAACTGCACGGTCCAACAACAGACAAAGAAGCGACCTGTAATGTCACAAAATGTCTCCACAACACTTGTTCTGGTGGGTGCATGACGAGTGGGGCATAGAGGGGGATAGGTGATGAGGTCATGATTAAATGAGATTAGTTAATGATTACCTAATGACTTGACAGGCGACCCCAGGCTCATTTACTGACCAGTGACTTCCCCTGCACGGTCATTATTTCGCAACATGAGAACAATGGGTCAGTGTGCTCAGATGTGGTCTAATTACATTGACTGTGGATGCTGTCTCATTTCAAACTAGGGGAAAAAAATTACTATTATTAAAAAAGTGTGTTCTTTCCATTTTTTTGTTTTTGTTTTTAAGAGTTTTGCTGAATAACTCAGTTTTAAGCTCTGCATTTGACATTTTTTTTTTTCCTTTTTTTTTCTCCAATGTCTACTTGTACTTTTAGTGTTTCTCCATCTGTCCGTTTCTCACTGTCCACGTTACATTCAACAACTCCACCCTCAATCTTTCAATAAAATAAATCCAAATAGAAAGCACTCAGAGGAAATAAACAGTGGCCTCCAGCGTCTTTGCCATCCATTTGCCCTCACTGCGGCAGATAAAGCACAGTGCCTCTAGTTATTTTATAAGGCAGCCTGCTGAGTCAATCAAGATCTGTGAGCTTTTTTTTGTCTATCACAAGGTAAAAGTAAAATTGACACGTGTCTGGTCTTTACTAAGCCCATGTTGATAGTTACTTGGCTTTTTCTAAATTGCTGTAGCACGTCTGGACATCCACAGATGTAATTTCTACTCTCATATACGTCCCTGTTTAAAGTTGGTTGGCTTGTTGGAGTTTACTGCTGAGCCGAACTGACATCAAATGTAAACTTTTCATACTGGTATTTTTTATGACAAATGGGTGCATTTATATAACGTTTTGCATCCAAAATGGCTTATAATGTTCCTCTAATTCACCCATTCACATACACACTCACAAATGCAGCAAGCCACTGTGAATGGTACATGGACATGTGCTACAATTTGTTGTTTCCAGTAGCAAAAGTGAACTTCTGCAAACATGTCCATAAGTTAGTTTCCCTTGAGTTTCTTAAGTCAGTCAAGAGCAACATATATGCGTGGTGCAGTCTCATTCCATATTTATCTCAGTGGGCATTTTCCATTACATCTAGTCTTGTAAATATAATGTTATTTGCTGAAATGTCTACTCTCAGAATAGAACCTTGATAAACTAATTATTTTCTTACTGATATCACATTTAAATTGGTTAAAGTGATTATGAAGCTTTTTTTTTAGAGACAGCTAGGAGACCTGTGTTTACTTTATGATTAAAAAGAGGTGTGTTATGTTATGTGATTTAGTTATGAGAAGAGGATGTTAATTTGCATGTGTAACTTTGTGTAGGCACTCCTCTGAATGTGTCTGCCCACCTGTATGTAAGTACAGTCACATAAACATGCAGGTTTAACTGTGTGTATGTGTTAGTGTGTGCAGTTGCTGAGTGTTGTCCATATGCAATGCCTGTGGTTTATGGATATTCATTACAGGACCATTACAGCAGGCGTTATACAGGACGGGAGGGATCTGTTAACACATAAAACACAAACACACATACAAACACACACACGCACACGCGTCCATATCTCTTGACATCTAAGAAATGAAAGCATCTATCATCCTGCGTGGCGGATCGACCTGTGCGTCAGCTGCGGAGTGCAGTGAGATGATGAGAAACAAATCACCCAAACACATTCCTATCTGCTACTTCCCGGACAATTGAATCAGTAGAAGTCATGGCAGCAAATCACAACCTCACAGACATGCCATTTGTAAAAAAGACACTTCTAATTGAGCTTTATTAAAATGGGAGTGTTTCAACAGCAAATAGATAACAGTAAATGTTGGAGTTTACAGGAGACAAACTTTCATTACATTCAACAGCCATTTCACTTGGTTTCGCCTTAGTGCGGGATCAATCCCATATCCCTCACCAAATCAATAATATAGATTGGCATAGCTGATTTCATCATGTGACCACAACTGCTGGCTGATGTCCTGCCTAAGGCACTGTCAGTTGAAACAATGAGTGTTTTTATTTACTACATTATTAAATGACAACAGTGAAAAGAAATATTTTATACATTCAGCAATTGCTGGAAAACTGAGCAGTGGAACGATGAGATATTGAGCCTTGAGTTGCGAGAGCAGCTTAATTTAGTAGAAACTGTGCTTTTTTATGATTTGAATATAACATTCAATGAAGACCATAAAGACAGTACTTCTCTTAACAATGATAAAAATGTGCCAGGGAATTAATAATGTAAAAGTAAAGCCATATAAGTGTCCAGCCCTGCCAAAGACAGGAAAAAGGGGGAAAATCTACATGTATGTCAAAGCCCAAACAAACAGAGCACATTAATTATGGGTGCATAGACACAGTTTCTTGAGAAGTAGGTTTTTTAAAATTAAAAATTATTTGAGGTTCATTCTTGCTGAGCTTTGGGTATTGTTCAGTTTATTTATTTATTTATTTTTTTGTATTAAGCTCTTTGTTTGGAAAAACTTATTACAAATGAGGCTAAGGAGTACAGAGGATGTGTTAGAGAAAGAGAGCTCCCTGTGTGCCTGCGCTCATGTTCAGGAGAACAACACAGGGCATTAGCTCCAGGCTGGATGAGCCTCTGGGGTTACAAGAACTAATCCGC
This sequence comes from Helostoma temminkii, assembly GCA_900302695.1. Classification (NCBI taxonomy): domain Eukaryota; kingdom Metazoa; phylum Chordata; class Actinopteri; order Anabantiformes; family Helostomatidae; genus Helostoma; species Helostoma temminkii. The sequence continues at coordinate 98,795 of OMLM01007502.1, forward strand.
GCTTATAGACAGCACGCATTCAGTCATTACAGCCAGAATGTTCAGTGCTGATCACCGCTTGAGCTTGAGTTTACAAAGAAAATTAGAAGGTTGGCTCTAAAAAAAAAGAGACCTGATCAAAAATGGCAAAAGTTGACCATGGGCAAGGGCACTGTATTATAATCAGTTCCAAAGATACAGTGAATTATTCTTATCAGATTAGATGATCTTCAAACCAAACCTTGACAAAAGCTTTACTCTCAGTTTGAAAATGAAACTGGTGTCAGCAAAAGGTTAAAGCCTCATGGCCACGTTACTGAATGGACAGTGAAGCAGGATAACAAGTAAGGCTGCAGGTCGAACCTTAATACTTCAGTACTGACTGAGAATGAAAAGCTATTCCAGATATTTAGTTATGTATTTTAAATTATAGTATTTTAATATAGTATTAAATAAAACATGGTGCACTGGATGGTTTAAAGAAAAAACTGTCCTTGCTGGAGTTTCAGCCTCTGACAAAGTCAGTGACCAGGGCTGCAAGTAGAAACTATTTCAGCACGCTAAATAGCTGCAAACCGCAGCCTATGTTTATTTTATTGTGAAAGGGCAACCAGTCCAACAGACAGCTGCAGAAATGAAGGCATTAGCCACAACCTTGCACTAGAGACAGTGACAACAAAACACAGCCAAAGAGCAGCAGAGACAGAGAAGACAGAAAGACTGACACAGTTATAGACAAAAGAAACAGAGAATTAAAGTGCTGATTAAAGGTTTTCCTGCAATTGAAAATAATATATTTAATCTGTACTTAGAACTAAGCAGCTGCAGCAGCCACTGATTTGTATATTTAAACAGTCTTCTGCTTTCTGTCTTAAGTGCTTAACAGATCCATTCACTTTTTGATCTCAACCTCTATGGGTCTGAGTAGGTGTGTTTTTGTGCGAATGCCATAAATATTTAAGAGTCACTGTGCAACTGACCGCATGTGTATTTGAAGTCGAAGGCACATTGCACTGGCAGTGATTGACCATGTTTCCCCCCTGGCAGGAAATCTAATGTCTTAGCATCTCCGCATGCATCACACAGTGAGCTGAGCGCCCGCTGATAAACCTGCAACAGCCTGATTACCTGCCTGCTAGATTCATTCTCTCAACAAATCCTGCTGAGGCCGAGGCCACATCGCAGATTTGTATTCATCAACACACACTTTACCCAGAGTCAATCTCCGCAGTGTGCGCTAATCAGGACCTTCAGAACAGCACTGGAGACTATTAAGCAGGACTCAACACAGTTGAGCCCACTCCATTTCCGAAATCACGGCTGGAGAGGCACAGATGGAGCCATCACCTCTGCCGGTTGTTAATTCACTCTTTTTCACGCTGTCGCTCCCTGTCTCTCTTTAAGGCTCTCTTTCTGTCTCTCTCCTAACAACTGTTCCTCAGCGACTCACTCTTGCCAGTTTTGTTTCTCATGAACTTTCCTCATCTCTCTACATTATATTAGCTGATTCTCTCCATTTCCACTTGCTTGTATCTCTCTTGCGTCATTTGATGAATTGATGAGAGGAACTGTATCAAGGGCTGTGACTGTATTAATCAGGGACACATGGAGCCACTCCAGAGGCTCTGGGCCCATTACTGAAACAATTAATAATTGATCAAGTTACTGAGACACACATATTCTCTCTATCTCTCCCTCACACACATACACATTAGTACACCCACAGATAAACCGCATGGATTAAACTTTGTCAGCAACGCAGCACAGCTTTAATCACTGATTTCACGATGAGACGGCAGGTGTGGTGCTGGAACACAGTAAAGCTGACAAGAAAATTGACAACACTCACATAAAATCACATGAAATAACCACTTTCTTTCATCATATGTCTGCTTCTGTCAAAAATAATTTTAGAAGTTAGAGGAGCTCCCTGCTAATTTTACATGCCATAGGCAATTTACAGTGATAGCCATATGGTAGTCAGTACTACTGTGTAAAAAATCATATTTGATGAATCTCTCAGTATCCTAGAAACCAAAGAGGTCATCACTTATCTTCTTTTCCATGGCGTACAGTGTTTAATACCTGTTTTAATCTAGTTTAATTTTGCATTTGCATGTATTAATGCTGCTCTAGAAAGTGCTCCTGGCTGTTTATTTAGTGGCTCTGTGGTACAGTGGATACCACAGTGAACTTTCTCAGGGATTCAAAGGTTTTGGCTTTGGTTCCCACCAAAGACAAATTATTTTAAGGGTGACTGTGATACAGTTGGTAGAGCAGCCCAAGCCCTCACCCATGAACCGCAAGGCCAGTGATTCAACTCCTGGTTCATTGAGGTGTCCTGCAACAACACAGTCAATACACTATAATAATGGCATCATATATATGTAGCTATCTAACAGCAATTTCACCATTAATATCAGTGAATTATCTTTAATATGTGTTTATGAACGCAATCCTTTGCAGGGACATAACATCCAGTGCTCATCAGCAATTTCACTAGTGTACAAAATTATGTTCATGTACACAGAGCTGGGGTGGCGCTGCTGGCTGTTGTACCAGTACTCTTATGCATTTATATTCTGCAGAAGTTATAAGCAGAAATTTATCAGTTGCTATTTTCTTATGGAGGGTCCTACACAGAGCTTTAAACTACATATTATATATCGCATACATTATGCAATAAACAAAAATGAAAAAAGGAAACTTTAGGAAAGATTTTCTTTAGGACTGACTTTTAGACCCTAAAAACCTACTATATATTTTTATACTGCACATCCTTTAGTCTCTGCATTAAAACTCAATGGGCCATAACCCTGGAAATCCTAACAACATTATAATGACAGCATTAAAATTATTTTTAATTTCTCAGACTTGTTGATCTGGAATGTTACTGTATGAACACCTAAATCTTTGGTAGCGCTTAAGTAAAACAACTTTTTGCATCAGGAATAAATGAGAAACTAAATGACAACTAGAAATGAAACTCCCTTCAGAGATTTTGTCTGCTCTATGTAGCCCTTTCATGAAATGTTTTTTAATGTGTATATAACTTTTCATGCAAACCTTTAGGTTTATGCTATTTGCATTTAATATGTCACAATATATTTGCTTGTACCTTCAGGAGACTGGACTACAGGAAGACAAAGAAGAAGGTATATAGAGACTAACCATTCCAGATGGTAAGAGTTTCACAAAGCCTAAGTGAGTAGTGGAGGTGATGAAGAGCCTAATATCTGACTCACTTGAACCCCCCTGACCAGCTATCTAGCTTCAAAATAACAGATCTGGGAGTGTGGGAGTGTGTGTGTGTGTGTGTGTGTGTGTGTGTATAACTGTGTTTAGATGAGTGTGCAACTGAATGGCTTTTAACCAACTCCACAGTGAGTAGAGGGCTCAGGCCTCCACATATGATCCCACAAGTGATAATTCAACAAAATCACATCAGCCGATACCATAAGAATTGAAGGAATATTGCAGCTGACAAAAATACAGTACAACTAAAATACAGTGCACCAGAGAAGCATCTCACTGCAGCTATTGGTGTAACCCTGCTGCATCTCTCCTGCACAGCATATGTCCAGTGTTAACCATGCAGAAACAACAAAATAAATATTTTTAGCTGTATTCTGAAGAGCTGCATGCAAGCAGTCAAAAGCCAAAAACCTAAGCACTGTTTCTTCTGCTTGGTTCTAGTGAAAAACTTTAAACTGCTTCTGGATGTAAGATCTAAGAACAGCAACCCACACTGTGAAAGACATCAGATTCAAAGCTTTTTTTTCTCAACATGTAGAGATTGGACAAACATGGACCATGGACAGAAGCAGACTTGTTGCAGTTGGTAATTTTCACACTAACACAAGTTCAAGCAACACCATTAATTGTTACAATCTTCCCCTAACTACACATAAGGCTTACACCCAGTTATTGAAGAAATTACACATTTTACATTTAATGATTAATGGGGAAAAAACAACTAGCAACATTTTTATTGTGTAAAATAATTACTTGCAAAGAGGACTTTTTGTGCCTGTAAGTTTGTGTGAGGATACATTTGTTAAATGTGAGGACAGAAGTTTTCCATCACTTCTTTCTACCACAAGCTTGGGGTTTCTGGATTTAACAGAATGCAACTTTCTAACTAATTGATGCTCAATAACGTAAATAAAATTTTTAAATAAATGCTACATGTTGCATACTAACAACTTGTTGATTTCTATGCCTTTGCTTTTCAGTTCAGTCAGACGTTATAAAACCCACCAAGGAGATTACTAAGGTCAGACAGGTTGTTTACAAGTCAAAAGGAGCTAATAAGGAGAGATAAAGGACAAAGATCAATGCCTTTTACTACCAGTATTAAACAGAAATTAATCTCATTGGTTTCTTGTTATTGAGTCAATTAGGCCAAGTGCTGTCATCATGTAGGAGGCCACAGAGCTGCAAGTGATGCTTAACAGATCTAACTATCTGCATACACTGAGACACTGTCACACTACAGATCCTTATCTGTTTCCAAGCAGATGATGCACCACACATAAACAAGGGAGCATGAACACGAATACATTCACGTGCTTAAAATCTGTTACCTCATCCATCAAGAACTGTAACAGATACCCCTCCCATGACAGTGTTTGAATAACATGGCCTTGGAAAAATCTGTGATGATGGGGGAGTGACCACAGTGTGAACCCTGCTGTGATCTTTGAACTCCCAGAAACACTCCAGATAACAGTATTTCATGTTTCTGTATTTTACAAAAATGTAATTGCATGTGATAGCATGAGTTTTGTAACATGATTGCATTTTGTTTTCATGTTTTTTTTGTCAGCTATGTTGAGTCTGATAATCCAGTTTAAAGACAACTCTCTAACTTCCTTCTCTTACTACCATTAAGATAGCTGAAAGGAAGCAATTTAAACCCATGTTGAATCAGCAGATTCCCCATGTATAAATGGTAGGAACTGAATATTGTCAGATACAGCACAACAATGGCAAAGATAGATGAAAGTCTTCCTTGGATAAATAAACATGCATACAGTAAATGGTGTACAACTGTTTTATCTACACCTAAGAGCTCCAGTTTTGTCATTTATGGATTTAAAAAGCTGCAGTCACTAAGGCTGCAATGTACCCATAAAGCTGCAAGTTTCCAATTTCAATTTTATTTTAAAAAACCTTCAGCTAGAGATCATGCTGCTGCACTGCTGCTTTAGGTTTGCTTTTCTTGCAATCCAAGTTATCAGTGGATCAAACCATTCTCTAGCTCTGTGCTTAGACCCAGCCCTCCCATCTTGTGGACAAAGTCCAGATGTCAGACTCTCTCTACTCAAGTAAAAAAGTGTGGATGTTCCCAGGTTGTAAAGATGATGGAAAAGATAAACAACACGGGAGGAACCTAAGAGCCAATGGGAAAGAGCAAAGTCCCCTGCTGTTTTGCTTGAGCGGCCATTCATAAGGTTGTTGTGCAATCTATCTCTCTATCCTTTTAGCCATGTTGTTAAGCTATGGCCTGACAGGCCTGTGGGTAAAAGGAAATGGGTTGTCTGACTGTTTCCTTAGGGGAACTAAATTTATTTTCCCAACCTACCCAAGGTAGGCTCAAATGGACATGTTAACACTATCCCCAAAATCTATGAAAAGGTATATATACAAAGTAAAGTAAAGTATGAAATCTCAAAAAACATCCTTGTATCTCTGACCAGGTAAGGAAGCGTGTTCCAGTTTTAGTATTTTTGATCCATCTATCCATTTTCGGAACCGTTTTGTCCCCGTAGGGGTTGCGGGTGTGCCGGATCCTATCCCAACATTATCCGGGCAAGAGGCGGGGTACACCCTGGACAGGTTGCCAGTCCATCGCAGGGCCACATATAGACAAAACTAATTAACAGTTAACCTGACTGCATGTCTTTGGACTGTGGGAGGAAGCTAGAGTGCCTGGAAAAAACCCACGCAAAAATGGGGAGAACATGCAAACTCCACACACTCTGACCTGGGAATCAAACTCCTGTGTTTTGGATCAACTAGTGCAACTGAGGTAAATAAAAATCTAGACTGAGATTCAAAAAGTCAAAGCATGAGATGTATTAGAGAAAGCCTCATCAGAAGTGATGCACTAAATAAAATGTGACAAGCTGTGCTGGCCGTGAACTTTGCTAAAATACCTGAGTTATTGCTGCACTTCTGCAGCTCTGGGTAGCACTTAAATAATATGTTTCCCCTGACCATTTGTAAAGCAGGAACTACTCTTGTTTGTCAGATATAACACTTCCTGGCATGGCTTTGAGCTGTGAAATACTATGATGTTAATGTATCCAAAAAGCAACACTGTATCTAATCTTCCTTCTCACTATGTATATCTGTCCTTGGAGGCAGACAGCAATGTCAAAGAAGTTAGTGGTGGAAGCAGTAGATGGCTTCACGATCACACAAGGGCTGTTGATGTGTTTGATTGGCTGTGTGAACCTAATGTCTGACAGGAAAAACAGAGGTGCACTGTGGTATGCTTAACACCTGCAAGTCGTCAACAGTGCAAGACTGAGCAAGGCACAGATACACAAAAAGATAAAAAACAGTGGAAGCAGATACATACATGAAATACATAAAATGTAAACATAGAAAAACATGAATATGTTCTGTTTCTATATGCACAGAATAAAAGACAACGTAGATTTTATGTGATTCTGGTTATGCAAATATGCAGCATAGCAGTAGAGACACATGCTCTATCATATTAATGTATGATTATTATTTAGTTTGGCTCAAATAATCATTCTTGGAAAAAAAAAACTATTTGACCAAGAAATAACTTTATTTATTCAATTTAAAGAGACAATGTCAGGATGGAGAATTAATTCTCTTTTAACTGCTGCCAGCACAATATGGCTCAACCGACATCCATATTAAAGACCCTGGTGCATTAATTAAAATCTGAAGCAACCAGTGCACTCAACTGCAATTTGAGCACACAAAAGAATTCATTCATTTGGCTTAAAATAATCATTAAAAAGCTGCATATCCTGTTCCCTAACTCGGTGTTGAGTTTTCCTGTTATTTATTCATTGAATGTCTATTAACCTGAAGGCATTTCATAGAGAGGGTAATTTATTATTCAATAATCTTGATATTGCTGTGCCGGCACTCGGAAATAATATTTATTCGAGACAAATGTGAAATAAATCTTTGTTTAAATGACACAGATGTGGGAAAGACAGAAAGAGAGAAACTTTGCGAAGGTGAGAACATTAAAATATCTGGGAATTGTCAGACTTCCCGATTCGTAGTGTTGTTCATCAAATCAAACGCACATTATTTTGTCTGCCCTTCCTGACGGCAATCATTTCTAACAATAATGTGATTTTCAGCCTCTAGGCTACAACTGACCAGCACAGTTTTACATGTTATTGATTGTCTAATTTGGTGGACATGGTATGACCTTGAAAAACATACAGATCTGGGTCAAACAGCTGCACATGCCAACAGATATGCTGCATACAAACATACACAGAGTAGTAAAGGCCCCAAAACACACCAACCTCTTCCCTGTAGTCAGATTTGATCTGATGAACCTCATGCAACTAAATCGCTCTCCACTGTGAAGCACCTTCTGCATTCTAAGCAAATACACTAATGTTACTGTACACTGCACATGTGCACAATTATTTTGCACGCACTGTAATCAGTAAATATGTCACCAGCTGAATACAACAAATGACATGATGAGTCCCCAAATCACAAAGTCCTCAGTAACGATGGTTAATGAACAATGTAACCAGTGTAGAAATCCATTTGTCATACAAAGAATTTCTTTCATCACTGTGTGTTCAGTGACTCTGAACTTAGAAACACTTAATACTCCATTCATGCGGAGACATAATCTTAAATAAATACAAAACCTCCTACTATACTTAGTAATTATAGGGCAATCACTAAAATACATGAACTAAGGCTCTATCTGTCAAATTTCAATTAAGTCACAGAACGAGCTTCTTGTCCTGTAAATTAATCATGTAAAAGAAGAAGAGTGGAACAATTCAGAATCCCCGAAACAAATCAAAAACTTTCACTACAATTCCAGCTTCGTGATGAATGACATCAGAGCACCTCTCCGCCATAAAATAATACACTGTAATGAAACAAAACAATATGAGCATGTCTACTATTAAGGCCATTATCACACTACAGTAAATAATAACAATATAAGTTCATAAATTGCTTTAATTTTAGCTTCAGTTTTTTATATCCAAGCAATAACTTACATTTATAAACGTTAAACGTTTTCAATAGCACACAATATTGAAATACAGATAAAGCTGCTTCACAGCAATGGTAAGTATTGAAAATATAGGCTACAACTACCCCTCACCTACACTAAAGAGGCCCCTGCAAGCCATTTTTTATTTATTTCTGAGTTAAATACATATATTTTAACAGAAATTGATAATACACTATATAGTATAAATCTACAGTGAAGGCTGATAGACTTTCCTGCACCTTTTACTGCCTAAAATGTTGAAATCAAAGTTTTACTCTGAAGTAAAGGAACTGTTTCAAATGTGCACCTCAGCACTGCTGTAAGTAAAGTGCAATCCTTATCATTTTTGATAGTTTCCTGCAGACAAATGCAAGTCATCCCACCCAAGTGCACTCGAAGTCAAGAAAAAAAAAAAAAAGAGGCTCTCAGACTCCATTATTTATTTGGCTGTCTTCCAGTGTGTAGATAGTTTTGAGCATTTAGCGAGGGGAGATAAAACAAGCACACACCAAACTGTTTCCGTCAAATTTCCATCACTCCGTATGATAGCTGCAGGTGTAGAACACAGCCAGCGTGTTTCTCTCTGGAAATCTTCCTGTTTAATTTCCCAGTCCGCCCGCCTGCCTGCCTGGCATCCTGAGAGGATATGTTAAATGTGCTTGGCCTGGGGATGTTTGATTTCTCTCTGCTGTGCTCCCTTCCATCTGACAGATTGGAATAATAAGGAGAGCTAATTGGAGAGGCTGCGCATATGCTGATTTGATTAGATTTTTTAAAGAAGCATCCGCCTCTTTCTTTCTTTATATTCCTCACAGTCTCAGTTTTGATTACATATGCCATTTTCTGACTTTTTGGAGATGTGTCTTTCTATGATAGCAGATACACTGCAGCAAAGCGTATGTATGACTGACTACTTGTTTGTGTCGCCCTTATATATGTCCAAGGCATGGTCTTGACTCTCTCCAGCTTTCTCTAGCCAGCTGATAATAGCACATTGGGGCACATTACCAATTTCTACTGCCTAGCATTACGACGCCTCTTAATCCAGGGTAAAATCAATGCCTAATAACCTATGAAAACGTACATTTGCTGTTTTACCATTGCCAGAGGCCTCATCTGCATCCCCTGGGCATTAGGCTATAAATATATCTGCATTAGCACAGGAACAGACTAAAGTTTCAGCTGATACTGAAACTCAAGCTAAGTGGAAGAGAATGGAAGCAAATAGCTCCTTTTGCTACTTAAGGTCTGCGTGGGAGCTATTGTCATGTACTTGAAGTTTTACTTTATCTTGCAGTGTATGGGAATGTGAATGTGTATATGAGCATTTGTGCATTTATGCCTGCTATGTACCATGTACTCTTGGAGAACTTTGAAATATGTGAGCAGCTTAGACATCAATGCCTTTCAGAAAAGTATTCTACTCCCCTACTAAGAATTATTATACCTGTAGTCTTTATTCAAGCAAGAACAAAGACACACAGCTATTTCAAAAGGTGGTTCTTTCTCCCCTTTATTCCTTTTTGTTGAATTTTCCAAACCTCATGTGAGCTCTTGTCATTTGCAAAGGAGCTTTTATTCCAGACTTTGATTCTTACAACCACTGAACATCACTTGTGTAAAAAGAAGAAGAAAAAGAAGATAATATTGTTTTTAGCAAGCTTCACTCCAGCTTTAATTTCTGTTGTTTCTCTTAAATGGAGTTAACATTGGCTGACTCAACTTTTCATGGAGATTTGTCTTTTGAATGTGTTCTCATACACAGCTGAAATGAAAGACTTCTCTATGCTTTTAGGAACAACAAGAAACAAATAGTATTGGCTGACCGTTAAAACCACTGACTGAGAACAGAATGTTAATATTCTGAACTGACAATAATGTGTAATGCCCCTCTAAATGAAAACATACACTTAAGAAATTATGTATTTTTAAGAAGCTGAAACAATTGAATTATGTAGCATCTCTGCTTAAAATTTTAATCTTTTGTTAAAATCACTGCTAATTAATTTTTCTCTGAGTGGATTCATTGTTTGAGCTGTACTCTTGCTGTCCCAGACTCAGCTTTATACTGTAATTAGATTGTTCTCATATTTGTTCACTTATCACATTCTATGTCAATGGTTTCTTGACATAAATACTTTTGCAGCAGAGCAATATAACATGTGTTGACACTGAGAGACAAATGTGGATTGTTGTTGTGTAATGTTTTACCATTAGAAACCTTTGTAGGGAGAAGGCCAATGAGGGAGGTTAGGTGGACAAAACATCAGGAGAGAGGAGAGATTGTCACTGGCGGTGTTTAGCAGGGAAGGTCTGACCTAGCTGAATGTAAACAGCACGAGATGAATACAGGGTTTAGCAGGCAGGGTAGCTGGAAGGATGAATAACTGCACATCTTAGGTGTGGCCTCTATCGACACCCCTACAAACTTTCACTACACACATAAACACACACACACACACACACACACACACACACACACACACACACATAAACAAACACACATAAACACACACACACACACACCACAAATAAGTGCCACCATTCCTGAGACTGCAGCTTTCCATCCTGAGCAAGATGAGGTTCAATCATGCTCAGCCCAGCTCCCACTAATGTATAGAAACTTGCTGTAGCCTGATTCTGATGGTTAAAGCCATAATGCTAAATCCATCAGCCCTGCCTCTGCCTCAAGAGGAAGATGTAGAGGTATTTTACCCCTTCACATGATTGTACAGAGCGTGACACATCAGTTTACCCACACCTCTGAGACCACAGTGACCCACAAAAAACAACCACAACCTTACAAAAGAATGGACAAACACGTAAAAACATTCTGAAACAATGAATACGAAAAGACTGACAACTAAAAACTCAAAAAAACTCAAATGTAGAAAATTCATTTAAAGGCAAACCTTCAACCAAAACACATGTTTCGCTTGCGATCTATCATCCCAGCTAGTCCTGGTAGCCTCTTTCCCTTCTTAATAACGTTCATAACTTGCCTGGCAAGAGCACTTTTGCTTGGCCTTGACAACTTCGATAGCTCTTTGGAAAATCAATTCTCAGATAAGACTGAATCAGAGCCTGAGGGTGCAAGGTGGGGTATGAGCCAAGTGAAAGAAAAGCTAGTGAGGAGAGAAAGGCAGAGGTGGAGACAAAGTAAGATGTAAGGAGAGTTGAAGAGGAGAGTAAAGGAGAGAAGAGGAGAGGAGATTCACAAAAACCTACACAGCAAAGATATAACACTATTTTATGGCGTTCAAAGAAAACAATAATAACAATGTTCAGAGAAACGTATCCACCCAGAAATCTCATCTTAAACCCCTCTCTGAAAAATCTTAAGGGGCATTAAATTGTAATAAGAGAATGTTGGTTATGTATGTTTTTTGCTAATAACATTTTACTAAAGTGCTATGGCAAAGCATTAAATATTAAGTGTGCTAATTGTAGTAAGACTGGTACTGTAGTTTTTATGTTTTTTTTTAATGTATAAATAATGCACGTAAAAGTAATACATCTATACAAGTGTTAGCAGCCAACCTGAAGACTGTGTGTCCCTCTGAGGTATTATGATTTTTTGATGAACAACGTTTTGATTTGCCATCAACACAACTGTTTCAAACATGATAGACAATTAAGAGTGTCTACAGATCCTGTCAATAAAAGCTCAAGGAAACAGCTACCAGAAGTGCACTAAATATTTGTATTTGAATATAGTTGTTCCACAATTCCTAGGATAGCTACAGTATTTCAAATGGCTCTCAGAAGATATGAAGGCCTGGAATGTGAGCCTATCCTAAACCATAATCTGAGACCAACATTTGTCCACTCAGTGTCCCTAACAACTTCTTATGTGAACCTATTCTAAACACTAAATGATCTTGTATGACGGAAAAATGCAAGGGAAGGAAATAAGAGCTGACGGTAGTGGTAGGAGATTTTTATGTCTACTTAACAGTAAAAGCCAAGTGCAGCAAGTTGACGGGGGCAGACATGGAAGACGGCCATGTATTTCTAGAGGTGATGACAGTTGATATAAAAGCTGGAGATAGAGAATGCGTCAGCTGTCCAGAGCAAACTGGGAAAGCAGATTTGCAAATGGGGCTCCACACTGCAGAAAATATGAGAGGTAGTTGACAACAGGTACTGTAGCAAAAACCTCAAACAATTGAACCAAAAAATTAGACATTCAAATTGTTAAACCAAATATTCCAATAAAGTGAAAAGACATGTATATTGGAATTGTGTCTAAGAAAAAAAAACATTCATTAAAAGTGTTAAACTCAAAACAGAAAAGTGAATAACAGCTTTTGTGATTACTCACAGGGGGCTCAAAGTGAAACGAGATTTGTATGAGCATATTATTGGCTTAGACGGTGTCATGTAAATGTAAAATAAAATGTGTAATATACTGTAATTAAAGGAGATAAAAAAATCATTGTTTGCTTAACACTTCTCAGGCAGTATGAGTCTCTAATCTGAGTCTTTTACAGGAACCATAAAAGACAGAGACAAGAAAATATAATTTTATTATTCTGTAATGATGCTGTCACTTAATATTTTTTCTTAATATTTTTTGTCTCCCATTCCTGCACTAATCCTTTTCAAAGATACAACTCAATGGCAAAACATACAAAAGGTCAGGTTAAAAGGAGAAAGAAATTGGTGTTGGTCAAATATATAAACCTGCAGTTAACTTTTGCATCAAAGGAACATCGAGAAATGCTGACAAGGTGATGTCCATGTGATTAGTATTTGGGATGTGTGGGAGGAATAAAGCTCTGTTCTACAGGAAGGACAAATGCTAATTCTGGCAGAATTTCACTATATTATCAATGAATGATTAATGATTAAGGATTTCATACAGAGCAACTGTCTTGCAGAACTTAATAATTAGTAATTAATCAATGTCGTCACTTATCAAAAAGGATATTGGCAAGCTGAATATTTCCAGACAGCAACTCTAACCACTAGTCCATCAAGAAAGACTAATGTAGATATGGTAGTTCGAGTAACTATGATTTGCAGATGAAAAAATCTTTAAACATCTGAAACTTAAACTGGGCAATGGTTTTATTCATTTAGACTTGATAAAACTGAGCACCATCAGCATTATCAATGTAAAGACGGTCCTACCTGCACAGTGACATACACACTGAAAGAAATGTCAGTATGTAGTCTTGATGACTAAGAATGTTCTTGCTGCTGTTCAGGATTTTGGGAAAGATGAGTCATGTAAACAGGATGGGGGAAGTGCAACACCCACAGCACAAATAGAGCCTTGGTAGAGGGAATTGAGTATGAGCAAGCCAAAAAATTGCATTATCAAAGGATGTACAAGACCTGGACTCACTAAAAACCAGTCGCATCACTGCTGAACTAATGTCTGACCCTTTCACCAAGTCTAAAGAGAAAGCATAAGCAGCACATCGACGGAGCAGCAGCAGCTTCACAGCTTTGTGTGTCTCTGCTGGAGGTGCTCAGGTATCTCCAGCAGAGTTGTGGTCACCTGTTTTTATGAAGCACTAAAAGTCCAGTACACAAACTGGTGCACCACATTTATTTCTATCAGGAGATGTATTAATCTCTTGCCATGTAAAATGGACTCTGTGGTACCCAGCCCATGTATGAAAATTATGTCTCATGGTCCCTGAAACACTCTTTCACCATTTGAGCCTGATGAATCCTGGCATTGTCATCTTGGAATGGCTGTGCCATCAGGGAGGATAAATTCCATTGGTGGAAAAGCCTGGTCATTCAGTACATTTAGGCAGTCAGCTGATCTCATTGTGCCAGCTGAAATGTATTAATCACTGCAGTTATTCTCCAATGAAACACTCCTACCCATTTGTTTAGCCAGGTGGTGAATGGTGTTCGGGCCTGACAGTGTATCATCCAGACCTGTGTCACCATCAGTTATAATAATGGTTATGATTTCTTCAGATAAGAAGCCCTTATTTTCACTTAAACGTAAAGTTCATCCATCCAATTAATTATGTTTACTAATACTGATTGTGACTGAAACAGAATTTACAACACTACATCAAATAACTGCACCAGATTAAAATGAGGTAATCTCCAGTAGCAGAACTTTACATAAGACAGTTTGCCATAGTTATCATTTACTCAGTCCAAGTACAATCCTTCCCACAGTCCAGCACTTGATTCTAACTTGTCATTTTTTTTTGAATGTCACATCATTCTATTCCACCTAGTGCATACAAATGTGTATGGTAATGATATTTGGAGCTTAGCATGTTACCATGGCAAACACATCCCAAATCTGTTTCTTCATCCCTTAAAGGAGAGATTCACCCACATGGAAATAACTGTAAAGAATTTTTCCTGACAGGAGAGGACAAATAGTGCTACAAAATGACTGCATTGGACCATCCCTTTACCTGTGAGCAACAGACATAATGTACACAAATGATTCCTGCCACAGCACCTGTGGGGAGATCCACTGCAATTCCAACTTAAAATGACATTTTGAAAGGGGGGGCGATATACACGTGATTGTGCATGTGAATGCCTGTGTGTCTGTTCATATTTGTTTTATATCTCTGAATCTAGATTTTAGATGTTATATATTTTCTTGGTTGAAACTGCTTTCCCTATACAGACATAAATGTGCTCTTCTCTGTCTATCAGGCAGCTGATTAGATCAAGTGTCAGCGCCTAAACATATTACTCTTGCAAGAGGCAAGCAACAGAGCAATAACACACTCCCAGCCTCAGTCTATTGCTTTTAAGTTTATTTCACAGACTCCCCTCACTTTTAATATTTATGCAGTGTCACAATTCAACTAAAACGCAATGTGAGCTTCTATTGGATGAATCATCCTATCAGAGGTATATCCATTTGCTCCCATTGGGATGCATTAAAAAAAAACAACAAAGAAAGACATAATGTTTGTTCATCCTTACAAAGGGTAAATTGTACACCAATAACAATGGTAAAATCGTTGCAACTTATAGTCTAAGGATAAAAATTTTGGCACATGTTCAGGATAAAGCTCAATAATCATCTGACTGATATACTGTATGTAGTGAACAGAGAAGGTACAGTAATGCAAACCAGTAAACATGCAGGCCAATGGACATAAACATAAAAAAGGTCACTGAAAGCCATAGAAGATATCCAACATCAATCAATGTCCACACATATTATAAGAGCCAGTAAATAGAAATAGATGGAACTCAAAGTAAAACAACAGCTGGTTGTGTCAAATTAAGACCTACAAAACAATAGTGATCTAAATGTCCTTTAAGCAAACACAAGGAAATCAAAGAAAACCTAGGGCAAATACTAAGATTTTATTGTCTCTATAGTTTGTTTCATTAATGAATTAGTTTCCCCTTTGCCTTCATGTATATCACCATATGGTACACTGTGACCTCTGCCATTTTTTCCTACTTCTTGTGAACCTCACACATGAACAGCTGTGTTGTAGCAAGATGCTCCAGCTACACATGCTCATGAAAAAGATAGGTTGTGTTTGTCTTTCGTCCCTCTTTATTGGTTAATAATTGGTTAAGTTAGCACCTTAGCTGCATTAAAAGCATTTTTGCAAAACTCACCTAACCTTTTTTTTTTCAGCTACGCAAAAGCATGAATAAAGCAGATGCATAAAGACTCATTTATGGTGCCAAAGGCTCCCTGCAGAGAACTTCTCTAATTGGCCTCCCTCTCTCCAAGACCAATCAAAATGGTCGATAATTGGAACAGCAAGGGGTGGGCGGGAGGTCATGGCGGACACTGCTTTCTGGAATTGTTCTCTAATTCGCTCTTTGTCTACCGATGCTCTCCCTGTCTCTCACTTTCTCTCTCTCCCTGTCTGACTCCCTCTCTCAGTGTGCATTCACCTTCATTTGGCGGCTGCCACATCAGGAATAATTGTCACCTGTTGTCTGCCAAGTGCTACCTGCTTCCTTGATGTTGCATCCACAATAATGAGCTATTACATGAACTGGTTAATTATCAACATTATGAAAGTAGGACAGACAGAAAGACAGACTTCCCATGCAGTAACAGAGTAAATTTTGCTGTGTTAACATGGCTTCAATACAGCATAATACTTCATAGTCTACACCAGAAAGCCAAAACGTTTACATGTTTCTATGTCTCCATAATGACATAGTAAAGTACAGAGATTGTGATAAAAGTTATATTTCCACAAATCATAAAGGGATCAACTCAACAGCACCCTCCAAATGAATTTAGACATTTTAGACAAATAAGTTAAAAAACGAATATAGAACATAGACTATAGAAGAAAATTGCAAACCACAGCAGCTGCATTTCAGTGGCACTCTAAGATGCACTATAACATTATATATTTGTTGAGCACTAGCACAAAACTACGACTACATAGTAATATAACAAAAGTACTAAAAACTTGGTTTCATGGTAAACCCAGAGTGATGCTATGCTAATGCAGTTTTTTTGTGAGTGTTTTGGCAACAAAATTCAGTGCTATAGTAAATCTCAACTAGCACTTGCAGCTGCTACTTATTTTTGTGGATATCAGTTTTCATTCATCATAAATGGTGTTACATGCACTGGGTTTTTCAGAAAGCAGTTACATTATGACCAGGGTGCTCTGTAAATTAGTAATGACGTGGCTCACTCATAAGCTACAGCTGGGAAGATAATATATGTCTTCATAAAACTAAGAAAGAAATCTGCTTGCAAAACAAGCTGAAGTGCATAGTGCCATCATGCTGAGACACAGTGCGGGAACACAAATTAATTGCTCTTCCGAGACTTCACGCTGGCTTACTGCAATTAACTTTAGCTATGTCTGCGTGGTACTCGACCTGCTATATGATCTTCTGTGTAGACAATCAGATTAGCTGCAGTCACAACCAGGCCAGATCAGGACAGGAATGGTTGCATCTGTTCTCCACCTCCTGATTTATGCTGTATAAAGGCTTTCCTTACTAAGCCCCTAAAGACACACTGGGGAGAGTTTAGGGGTCCATTTCCCTCAGCAGAATAGGGTAAAGTCTGGATTCAACTGGTTTCTTATTACACATTACCTGATCTTTGAGTAAAACCTGACATAAAACAGGAGCTTGACTGAAATTAAAATAGTTACTTCATAAATAAGCTTAAATATATAAATACATTTCTCATCTGCTGGAATTTAGTATGCCTGGTATTGTGTATGGTTCATATAGGCATTATGTAAAAAAATACATGTCCTCTTATTTGACAACCAAATCCCAACTTTCATTACAGTCCCAGTGCCTAATGGTAATAAGAAATAGTTTCAGACCTTTCTGCAATTTATTTAATTCCTTGTTTAAATACACTGTAGGCCAGGGAGCAGAGTGCAGACAAGCCTAGCATAACTGGCAGTCTGAGCACATAATCCCAATTACAACATGGCACAAAGCAGAGAGGAGGAGAGAGTGGGTCTATGGGTAGAGAGGACAGGGAGAGTAAAAAAAAAGGATAAAACAGAGGGTTGATACAAGAGAGGTGAGAGAAGAAGAGAAGAATGAAAAAATTCAGAGGTGACAAGAAGTAAAAGACAAAACAGAGAATAAGTTTGGGGTTGAGCAACTGATCTACAAAGTTGTCAAGAAGCAGACAAAGCTCAGTGTTACTCACTGGAAAGCCTTACTGTGAATTTCAATGTTGACACAAAATGCATACCTTCAGGAGAATGCAACTTAATTTATATTCCCCCAGTTTGCACCATTGCAACACAGGTAGTAGGCTGCTTGGACGTGTCTAAAATCAAGTTATTAAACTAGAAGCCTGGCAGGAAAGCCTAGGCAACATTTACATTTAGTCATTTGGCAGACGCTTTTATCCAAAGCGACTTACAAGTGAGGTACAAAACAATCAAAACTCTAAGTCAAGGAGCAAAAACACGCTATACATATTCCACTTTGTCCAGAATTTTTTATTTTAAGTTCCAAATGCACTTGTTCTACCTAATTTAGTTACTACTTAAATGCACAATTCACCTTAATCTGAAGTTTAAGAGGCTTGAAAGTTATAAAATTAAAGCATTCCCTTGTGAAAGTGAAGCAGAATTGCAAAAATGACCTCAGACTCCATTGGGATCACATTTGCTCTTGCCCAACGAATGAACTGGTGCATTAATATATACTTTTGGATTCACTTGCTCACTGAGGGAGCAGTTAGACTTCCTCTTCCTCTTATCACCATAACTCCACTGCAACCCCGAGGACAAGTGTACACACTTCACATGCAGGAGAGACCTACTATGCATGCCAAGCTGAAGTGGTTTACCTCAATAGAAATATCAGAAAAAAGACATCACAGATTGATTTCACTATGTAATTCAGTGGTAAATATACACATGGGCAGCTGATTCTGTCGGAAAGTGCATCAGCCAAGCAGCTGCAGATGAATTAACTTATCATATCGTGGTCTGGTTATTCAGGACGTAAATCTGTAGTAAAGAAAACAAGTCAAACATCTTAAGATTCAGTATAGTTGAGTGTAGGAATACATTACTTTGAGTTCCCACTTGTAAATGAAATTGGTTTCCTCGCCAGTCGTAAGCGCATTTGCACTGAGTACATTTCAACCTTCACTTCCCCAAGTTAAGATGCAGGAGCACCAGCGCTTTGCATGTAAATCTCTCAAGTTTAAGCACACAGCCTACGCTTGCTGGCTTGCTCTGTCTCTTTCTTTCTGTAAGACACACACACACACACACACACACACACACTCTCTCTCTTTCTCGTGCTCTCTCATACCCCTAGTACACAGCAAATCCAACTCTGACTTTAAATATCTAAAATTCTATAACTTGCACTTCCCGTGAAATACACTGTAGGCCAATTCCAAAACGAGTCACTGGCAAAGAAGGGTACACAGAG
>OMLM01007502.1:117910-129881 GCA_900302695.1 Helostoma temminkii
CACTTCCCCAAGTTAAGATGCAGGAGCACCAGCGCTTTGCATGTAAATCTCTCAAGTTTAAGCACACAGCCTACGCTTGCTGGCTTGCTCTGTCTCTTTCTTTCTGTAAGACACACACACACACACACACACACACACACACACACACACACACACACAGATCTGTATTCACTTGCTTAAAGTAAAATGTGAGTAGTCCCTCTTCTCGCTATCATGTCTGTCATGTAAAAACACAGCAGGTGATCATTTACCTAACAAGACAATACAGTATACTGCAGGTGTTGGACAACTTAAGTTAACGACCCAAACTAGAAAAAGCTCAATTAATTCATAATTTGAGATTCACAAATTGTAAAACATCAAGTGTTCAAAGAATTTAACTGTTTAAGAAAATGAAAAATAAACGTGAAAACAAAAACAAAAAAAGAAATGTCTGACCAGGCAAGGAAAGTGCATTTGCTAGTTTAATATTGCTTGCAATGGTTTATCACGGCTGCAAATTGGTCACAAAGTTGGCATTGGAGGAGTTTGACTGCTGGTTTGAAAATGCCAGGTTTTTAGGTCTGATGCCATAAAAACCTGCATGATTTGTATTTGTAATGCTAAATAAAGCATAATGTGTTATGACACAGACGTGTCAATATACAACTGTGTCTTCCAAACCAAGCCAGAAAATCATTGCAAACAGCATCTTTGGCATATGTCAAATGTTGCAGCTAAACAACCATACTGTGGTTATAGGGTTTTAAATATTTACCTAATTAAAGCTTAAAACTCTGCTGGAGATCTGCTGACGTCATGTGTTAAAATGCTTAATTAGTAATTTTATAGTTACATTTTAAAACTCATAAGATTTTGAGTCATGAAACCTTATGTTGTTTTCAGGAAAGCTGGAACTAAGCTGCACCAAAATACTCACTGTGTTGGTAGCTGATATACAAACCTAATTCGTGCTTGCCATCACATCAAGGCAAACAACGAGGTGAGCATTCAGGCAAGACAAAATTACATTCACCTATTGCAACTGATTTAAAAACATCCATCCTTATTTGCCATTTGCCTCTGAAGAATTCAAAGACATGAGACTTAACACAAACTGAAGTCTCAAATGACTTTAGACTTTTCTTTAACATACCAATTAATTGCAGGTTTAAGTACAGGCCCTGCTGAAAGCATTGGAAGTCCATAGCTAATTTATTTGATAAGTCACCTAAAATTTGGTTTTTTTTACAAAAGTAATTTTAAGGCACTTAACAATGTAAGGTTTAAGACCTTACAAAACTTAACAATACAACAACAATTATATAGAAAACCCAAGAAACCTTACTTGAGCAGTACTAGGCAATAACAGAGAAGAAAAACACGCTTTAGCGGAAGAAACCTCCAGCAAAACCAGGCCATCTGCCTTGACTCGTTGGAGTGAGTGGAAAGGAAGACTTTTTCTTTTTTGTTTTATAAATTTTTTTTTTTAAATAATAAAATGTTTTGCTGCTGCACCAGAGTCTATACCATGTAAAAACATATAAAAGCTCTTAAAACCTAATCAACTCATTAACTTAAATGTCATCACTTTCTGTTAAAGTTTTCACTTTTTTCCAAGTGCTCCAACTTCAACTCAAGAGCTTAATGCACCGAACCAAAACAGCTCTCCAGTGTCACGTCAAACTGCCCGCCAGGGTTTGAGCTACCACAGGCTTTCCACTATCACTGCATACTGGGAGCAGTGGGAAGGAAATGCCCTTGCTCATTTCTCAGCTCACAGAATAGAGCACAGGCAGAATTCTGGTGGCACATGTATGCGTGCATGCGCGTGTGTGTGTGTGTGTATACATCAGTGATTTAAACGGATATGCTCCACAGGCATGACAGCAAAGTATTGTGAATCACACATCAGGACACCTGGCTCTCTGCAGCACGTGCTACAAGGTCAGCTCCACTCACACACACAAACGCGCGCACATGACGAACATTTGCATGTTTGGCCGAACTGCTTTCTCGCTGGTCCAGTTGCACATTACGTCCCTTTCACCTCTCCCTCCCTCTGGCTGAACGGTGATAAGTCCCCCTGCTCTCAGTCAATATTAAGCTGTGAATAATGGATGAAGTACAAGTTGTGTGCAACCACAGCGGAGTGCTCTCATGATGGACACAGACACAATGAAAGGCACGACAGGAACAGCAGGCATCTGTCTGTGCCCCTTTTACTCCCTTTTCTCTTGCCTCTCACACTCCATTTGGCTTTTCTTTATCTCCATCTCTATCATAACACATCAGCAGGATAATACTTGTCTTTTCATGTCAAAAACATGATTCAAACTTCTGAAAAACTAATTTTACTCAGCAAGTTACCCTGTCTGACAGCCTCAAGTGATTTGACCCACGGTCAGCCAGCTTCACTGCTTACTCTTCTTTGACCTTAAAACCACTCACACCATGTCTCTCTCAATCTATGAATAATATCAACACCAACACTCATACATTGCTCTGCATCCCCTTAAGGCAGTGTGGTCATGCCAGTTCCAATTCTCATAATATTATTTGTGTTTTATTTCAAGCTCTCCTGGAAGGTGCTGTCATTATCATTGTTTAGCATGCATGTGTGCAAAACATGCACATGTACAGTGCATTAGTGTAACTTTAAGGTGAATGAAGATGGATGAAAAGTCAGTGTGATATATTTGAAGGTGTTTTTGGTTCAGTGCCCGTGACCTGTGGGAGCAGTGGGTATCTCTTTCCCGCCTGGTTAGTCTACTGCGGTGGTTTCCTTCAGGGCTCATGCTATGCTCAGTGACCTGTGCTGCTCTGCTCAAACAAATAACACTAGAGAAGGTGAGCAAGCAGAGGAGCTGAAAAGGGTCTTTAGTCAATAAAAGATTAAAATGCCATATTATTGACCCTGCTTTGCCTTATTAACTTGCTTAATGAAGTTCTTAGGTTTGTTGGTTTTCCAACCACCTGTAAATATGCATTTGTCTGCATAGTTTGTTAGTTTTATCATCTTGTATTTGCAAATAAATATATCACATAAATTTTGGTTTACACCAAACGTATCACTGCAGTGACAGAATTAACTTTTCTCAGGCCAGATTTTAAGGTACAAATGTTAGACTAGATCACAATTTGTGTTTGTTTTAAGTTGTGCTAATTTTGAAATTTGTAACTGTATAATGTGAATTAAATTAATTTCTTCTCCATCCTACACAACTGTATAGGCTGCACTGCATGTCCCTACACTATTTGTACGACCCATAAGAGCTTTCCTGTTGTAAAGCCTCTTTGGCAGAGCTACGCCACACATAAACCATTACAAATTGTTGAACAAAAAATAACTGACCCATTGCCACTGTAACGTGCAGTGTTATGGTAAAAAGCTGGTAAGGAAAAATGGTTGGATTTGGACTATGTTAAAATTTGATTATTAGTCAATAATTGCCAGTAACAGCCTGCTAATATGGAAAGTCTAATGTGTGCACATCGTGTCTAATGTAGCCCACAATTCAATGTTCATTTGCACCAACAGTAACACTTAACATTAACATCTTTGCCTATAAAATCCTTTATAGAATTGATATATAAAATCACAGAAAGGGGTCAATAAATCCTTTTGCATAGTTAATGCAACTTGAACAATGTGTAAAAATAGGGCAGAACAGAAGTGAAGCTGAAAATGCTAAATCTCTCATTTTTTGTATCTAGAGTGTATACTGAACAATGCATTAACAGGTCTACAATCACTCCCACTCATTGCGCTCTGCCAACGAATGGCGTCTGGTGGTCCCATCACAAAACAAAAGATGGTCTCACAATGGTGGAATGAACTACCTAACTCTGCACGATGAGCAACCTCACTCTCAATATTCATAAAACTGCTGAAAACAGAACTTTTCCACAACCTTCTATGCACTTAAATACATTACCAACAACAACAACAAGAACAACAAAAACACACTCTTCTGATGGCGCTTTGCTTTAAATTCTTTCTCCTTGACTTAGATTTTTGCTTGAATTGTGTCTCACTTTTAAGTCGCTTTGGATAAAAAGGTTCTGCCAAAGGACTAAATGTAATGTAAATGTTACATTTACTTGAATTTAAAATCTCCACCTGCTGATAATGTTATTACAAAACTTAAACAACTAGTGTCTCCTTTTTTATTAATAATTCATGGAACAAAATGGGTTTATTTCCAGATATCCTATGAGAAAATCACAGACAACAAACCAAACACTTACCCAGTTTGTTGCATAAAACATTATTTGACTCCAATTACCGCTCTGTTTTATCTATCATAAATGAAATTTGTTTGTTCTATTAACTCATGGCACAAATTTAAACCATATCAGCCAGTTTATATGTAGTCAGGTTAAAGTACTATTGTGGTACTTTTTCATTGGAAACAAACACTGTCACTCGTGAATAACTACATTAATATAGTGAAATGATTTTGTGCTTTATGACACTTGAGCGGTGACCAGCGCTGCAAAACCCATAGCAGGAAAATGAGCAGTCCAGTGTTACTGTTGCTGTTCGAATAATGCTTAAAGATCTCCACATTACACCAGATGTTTAGTAAAGTGTAATATTTCATTTATTTCTCTGTATTCATAGTTGTTTAATATTTTTCATCAGCACCTCAGTCCCATCCAATCACTCCTCTCTCAGTTTATGCAGATTCGCAATATCTGCAGTATGAGGTGCTGGCGGTTTCTTCTAAGAATGCTAATTTAAAACATTTAACACAGTTGCAGAGCTAAACAATATATTTACCTTGAAGCTCACTTTCTAATTAATCATCAGCATTTTATATTAAGGGTGTGAAACTTGTGCAGAGCCTCAAAGAATGGAATGAGAGGATAACACTCTGGGCGTGGCCCTTTATAAGCTTCTCTGATTAAGAATTTCTCTGATTTAAAATAAGCTCTCTCGTTCAGACAGTCATGACTCATTTCGATTTGGAGGTGATTTTAGCCTTTCTCATTTAGTGATAACAGCTCATCTAAAAGACAATGGACTGGTGGTTAATTCTCCTGAGTTGGCAAAGCTACAAGATGATGACAGGGTGTTCTTTGTGGTAGAGAAAATCGTCAGGTTTGAGCTTTGCCACTGCAAAGGTCTGCTCAAAATTTTCTTAAACTTTATTTTGAGTTCAGTGTTTAAAACCCCTTTATGATCACATTAATTCTGCTGCTGCTGCTACTACTTTTACTACTACTACTGATGAAAGTTGTACATTTAGTTTATTTCAGAAAGCTGTTTTAAGATCAGTTAAAACAGATTTTTAAATATGATAATTTTAATATGATCTAAAGTTTACTTAGTCAAGATAAAGAGGCAGGGTTTTCAAGAAAAGTTGAAATTTACAAAATACATTATCTTAAGTTCCTTTGCTAGATTAAATACAAGTTGCTAAAATGTACTTGTAATAGTTCTTGTGTACATACTGAAAGGTACACAGTTCTTCCTAAACACTATAAGATAACTTTCACTTAACAGAACAGTTAAAAGAAGTGATATCTTGCTCTACACCGATTCTTTGTGACAACCGTGAAAAATACAACCAAAGTTTCTACCTTTTTTCACTTTCATTCTGCCTGCTGTGTCAAACTGTCAGTTGCCCAGAGACTGCAAACCTCCAGCTCTTCTTATGATATGCTTTCTCACAAAAGAAACCATTTCACATCCAGTCAAAAGTTGGACTATTCTTAGCTTGAAACCTGCCCGGAAAACAAAAAAGCCCAGAGTGAAGCTGTTCTCCAGTGGACCTGTTTTTAATCTCACATGACAGATTTTAGGAATGCAATGTGCGTTGAAAAATGATAAAATAACTGTTGCAGTACATGCAGCATAAGTATATAGAGGCCATTACAGATCTGTAAATGGAGAAGTTTAGAAAACTACAATTTAAAAAAAAAGAATGATGTAATTTGGTCTAAGACAGATGCATATTTAGTCTACGTTCACTTGAAACAAGTGACAGTCATAAAAGTGTGTAAAAGGCTATTCACGTAGTCCATTTATTTTCAAATCCTCACTGTGGCACCTTAAATTACAATTATTACCTAGGACAATTAATTTTTTGAAATGAGAATTTTGGAGCAACAGTATTTACAGTTAAGCCCTCAGTGGCATACATATTCCTGTCAGTGAACAGGGAGATTGAAGTTTTTAATTAATCTGAACACCAGCATCCCTGAGGATACACACACATGCTCACGTTCACTCTCTCTCCTACACAAACACACACACTTGCATACAGACACCATCTAGGCACAAGCACACACAATGCAAAAGCAGGAATGTATAGCCATGACAGACAGAGTGCTGGAGCAACAAATCAACCTTTGCATAAACATATGAATAATTTTGACACTGTGAGAGTGAGTTGGATCTCCTGTACCCATTGCTACAGAGCTGCACTACAGCAGCAAATGGACATACATTTCTATTCACATTATCCTTTACACCTAATGCATGTAAACATAATACAGCAGCTTATTTTTGACAATGTTGTCTTGTGCTGCTGAAAACTATAACATGCGACACAGAGTGCAAAGTATAGTTAGTTCTGTAAAACTGATGTATTACTTACATTTCAAAGGGCAAATGCTCTTTGTTTAACTTTATTTCTTTATGCATACTTTACACCTATTGTATCTGCTGTGCAGTAAATGTACTGAAAGATAGTGATAGCCAGAGTTGAGTTCAGAGCAACAGAGACCTCTAAACAGCATTGCAATCTTTGTATAATGTATCAAATAAAATGTGAAACGTGAATGTGCATGCTTCCATTAATTATATTCTGTTCATCATGGCACATCTTGCCTATGATATAATTTGCAATTTTTAGGTAGAATAATTACCAGCCAGACTCAAGCTGGGATGTTGCAATTATGGAGTATGAGGTTTCCTTTATTTTTCATTATTGCATGGTGGGAAGGTTTATGAGTAAATTGCAGCAATGGGGGGTCCTTGTTTACAGTATGGGAACTATTAACGGACACCATATTACTGTTTATTTAAGTTTTTCATTAGCTTCCATTTTGGTATCTACTCTTAATTTATATTTTCTAGCTATATTGCAACCAATTTTCAGCATTTCTGTCATTTCCACTTAAGTGTTTGATGCCCATATGTAAATATGCGAAAAAACAGGTGGATGGAAATTCCCCTAGTTAAATCAAGAAAGAAAGAGAGAGAGAGGATGTGAATTGCCCCTCAGGCTTTAGACCAAACATACAATTCATCATGATTTAACTGCACAAACCTTTTGGTTTAATCCCCCCTTTAGCAAAAAAGGCAGCAGAGAATGTGTGCATTTGAAATGTGCACTTTTGTGTTGGCCTCTTTGGTTTGCCGCATTCAAGATGACCATACCAATACATGCACACATGACCAGAATTGAAACAATGAAATGAATTGCTATAAATGACTACATTTATTATTAACTTTTCAATTGTACTGAAAAGTTTCAATTGTATTGAAAAGTTTACTATTTTATTATATTGATGCAAAATGAAATATTTGCCTTGTTCCATCACAGACTGCAATAAGCTGTTTTTGGCCATAAAACTAATGTAGCAGTCACAGACATTGACTGCCCTCTAAAATGGAAATTCATAAGCCAAAATGGCACAGTGGGAATATCAAAATATGACACATTCTCACTTCTTGATTCACCCCACTTCTATCTGTCTCAATGCCTTCCACTCCATCCCTCTGTCTTTCTCCAGGGTTTTTCAACACAAAGAACATCTGCTGTAGAAATTCTTCTGAAGGACATGTCAGCCTTCCCTGACACAGCTGACTAAGCAGACAGACAGACGGCCAGGCCATTGGACTGACATTTTTCTAAGATGGTCTGAAGGGAACCAAAATCTATAACTGATACCAAGGAAGATAAAGTCAGTGTGAACAGTGCAACATATTCAAGGGAACGGAAAACTCAAATCTCAACCAAGAGCATCCGTGAAGCAAATTCATAAAATTTTCCAATAACTGTATGTTTATTTTAAATGGTGATTAAACATACTTATGACAACGTTAACGATTTCTCTTGTTTTGCTTCAGATGCAGTTTACTCAATCAGTAAAAACTA
Source organism: Helostoma temminkii (assembly GCA_900302695.1). NCBI lineage: Eukaryota > Metazoa > Chordata > Actinopteri > Anabantiformes > Helostomatidae > Helostoma > Helostoma temminkii. The sequence continues at coordinate 126,004 of OMLM01007502.1, forward strand.
CAGAAGAAAAAGTTAACTGTGGTTTTATACCATCATCCTACCCATTTCTGTGGCAGGACAATGATATCTGATAACCCATAGTTCTTCATGCTTTGAATGTCCAGAATAAACAAAATGAGCCACAGCGCTCATGCATAATGTCAGCTATTTTTTTGTGTGGACAACTGTACAAAATCACAGAACTGTTTTTTGTACTACCGACAATCAACTGCAGGTGACTGGCACGAGTTCTACTGCAGATGCTCATAACAATCTGACATGAAATATGTATTTTGTGTCTGAATTTATCTATTAAAGCATGCATGATCAGACACACAAACAAGCAAGCAAACACAACTCTATGTTGTTACCCAGAATGGCCCAATTGGGATGAGCTCTCCTGTTTCTACTGGGATCCTGAAGTTCAGTGGAGGAGGGGCTCCCTCTGCCCAGAGTAGGCTCTCTGCCCTGGGCACCCCCCCTGTCTGGAGCCGAAGTGGCGGAGCTGCTCCAAGGTTCCCCACCCTCTGTAAGAGATGTGTTTCATTCAGGACCACCAGCCAACAACTATCGGGGGTCATTAGGGATCACAAAGGTCACAGGAAGGTCAAGACTCCAAATGATACTCACAGGTCAAAGGGGTAGGTCAAACAAGAACCAGAAAGGTAGCATTCAGATCAATCAGCTGACAGGCAAAGAAACATTCTGGGTGTTGTCCAGGGTAAAGGTAGAAGAGACACAGAGGAAAAAGGTTTCTAAAGATTCCTGAGCTTCATAAAAACAAGAACTGTAAGATGCTACAGAAGAAAATAAGAAAAGAATTGTTGCCCGTAAAATTTCTGTGGGAGTATAGTTCTTATCTGTACCAGACTATACCTGTGGGTCTACATGAGTTCCACAACTGTCACACAAGTAATCACGTGTCTTTTTTGTACTTTTCTTACAAACTGAAACCAATGTCGCAAGTAGTGAAAAACAGCCCAACCACAACAGAAGAACAATTTTGGTGGTTTACCTACTTACGTGTTGGTGTGCTGAAAGATGGCTATTCAGCTCACATGTGTGAGGAGTGTGCACACAACCAAATCGATCCAACAGTCATGAAAGCCTCACATGAAACAATTCCTAGATGCAGCTGAAGCAGCCTGGCAAATTGAGGACATGCAGTTATAGATTTTTAGTTAGGAAAACGGCTGTGGATGAAACAAATGCAAATTTATGTATCAATGCCCTCATTTAACATCACTGAGAGCAAAGACTGGCACAGAACCAGAGCTCAGCAGGATGCTGTTTGTGTGTATGTATGTGTTTTCGGGTGCATGTGTTCTTGCACATGTGTGTATGTGGGTGCTTGTACAATCTTGGCTCTCGGTTTTATGTGTGTCTGTTTAACATTGTGTTTGCTTTCCAGTGATTCACTGCTCTGTGATCAAAAGGAGAGTCACAAAAGGAGAAGGGGGAGACAAGGGGGTGAAGCTATTATTTTCCAAAAAAAGGAGTCTGTTAGTAAAGGATGCTGCTTTAATAAAACACACTGTAGCTGTTGACAAATGTGATCACAGGAGACAGAATAAATTCCAACTGCATTAACTCATTTAACTAAACTCTGTATGTTTTGATAAAATATACAGGCTCATTCACGCATCATTCTGGCTGCTGCTCCCCAAACACACTGAACACAGACAATGATGGATTCACAGCTACAGCAGAGAAAATTCACTGAGGTGTTTTAGTGACTCACCTCACGTGCTATGTTGCCATTTGCTTTTTGAAAAAAATTTGCTAAGTGTAGCCATACTAGAGCTAAACCACAACTGCACACCAGAAAGTCATATCACCACACGCCCCTCTGCCTAGAGGAGACTGACTGATCATCTCCTTATCAGTGGTGTAGATAATGAGAAAACTAAACACACACTACACACAAACTCAGTTCAGGTTGCTATATTCACACACACACACACACACACACATTTATTGAATTAAATCACAGGCTTTTGTGGTTATGTAATCGCACAGGCTGACATTGTGATTAGAATAATTGTGCAGCATTAATTTAGATTTAGATTTGCTGGTAAAGATGATGACCTCGAGTTTACAGTAAAAACATTTTCATGCTTCAACTACATAAACTACAGTGAAAACTATAGCACACTATGACACACATACAATACCTACTACATAACTACATAATTAAGAAGTGGGTTTAAGTTGGTTGAGTAAACTTGGACACAATGGACTATATTAAATAAAATCCTGGTGATGCTTTTATTTTCATGCATTTATATTGTATGGGCAGAAGTCATAAAAATGAGGCCTTCTTTTTATGATGCCGCTAATAAAGGGAGTGATTAATAAAAGTAGCACTTTTTACATCCATCCATCCATCCATTTTCTGAACCGCTTAGTCCCTGTAGGGGTCACGGGTGTGCTGGAGCCTATCCTAGCTGTCATATGGGCGACAGGCGGGGTACACCCTGGACAGGTCGCCAGTCTATCACAGGGCCACATACAGACAAACAACCATTCACACTCTCACTCTTACCTACGGGCAATTTAGAGTGCGCATCCAGATGTGGTCAGAAAAAACAAAACACTACATTAACATGAAATTAATTTTTTAACATTAACAACATTCACATGTGATGTTACACTCCCTTCAGATAAACAAATAAACCAAAAAGAAATTGTATTTAATGAGGAGCAATTACTTTTAAGCTAATACCATTGCTGTTAATGTTTGACACTGAAATTATTTATAGTTCCACAACAATATTTTTTAAGAAGGAGACGTACACTATTACAAATCCACATCTATAAAGGAATGCAACAGTATAGTTCTGTCCCATCTAGTTTGCTTTGGTATAGTATGAAATTCTATTAAGACAACAGCGTGAGTGAAAGTCCTGACAGCTGGAGCCGAGGCAAGTTAATCCTGGAAGTTGACTATGTGCAGCTGAGGGGATAGAGCAGCAGCTTAACACAAGGCCGTGGTTTTGGAGCACCTGCCAGTGGTCAGTCATTGCTCAGTCAGCTGTGCAAAACAGAATGTGATTTTAACACACCGCAATTAAATACAGTCCTAAAATAATCTTCTCTACATCGTTGATTCAAACGTAATAACTTTATGTTTAAATGTTTTAAAAGGAGTTAACTTTAAAATGTGCAAATAGGTTAATGGATGACTTAAATGTGGCCACAGGCAAGACTGAAGGCCTTGATTTGACTTTTTTAAGTCCAAATATGCCTGTGTGTCAAATGTGATATGATATGTGTTAAAACAGGAATAAATCAGGTGAAAAAGAAATGTTCAACATTAAAACACTACATTGCAGTGTATACCAGGTCTTAATTATATGTTGAAATATATATGTATAGTCTTGGAAACACATGAAACAACAGCTGTGTTTATATTTTGTTAAATAATAAAAAAAAAAAAATTCTAGACCTTTCAGAGGTTTAATTGTACTTAATTTTAACCTCATAGTTAAAACTGCGCTAACCTTGATTGAAAAGTGAAGGTGAAGTTTCCCTGGACAAGACACTGAGCCACCAAAATGTCAAAAACTGCAGCCAGTGCACTCAGTGCTGGTCGCAAGCCCAGTACAAAATTGGAAGGGTTGTGTCAGGAAGGGCATCTAGTGTAAAGCCTGTGCCAAATCAGACCAGACACTGTGGTGACCCTGACCATGGGATGAGCCAGAAAGAGTAAAAAAAAAATGTAAATACATTTTTAAAACCTTTCATTACAAAGATGCTTACCACATTCATCTCATATCAGCTATAATATTATTAAGGTTTCACACAGTAAAAAAGAAAAAATTCTATCATACCACAAACGGTTTTGGGGGCATTGTATATCCATCATCGAATTTATATATATATATATATATATATAT
>OMLM01007502.1:129904-149064 GCA_900302695.1 Helostoma temminkii
CTCGTGAGTCTTGCCTGACTGTAAGTGCACACATATCTCCAGACAACTCTATCTGCGTAGGTGTCTGCAACAGTGTATGTGAAAAGTTAATCGTCCATATTTGCATGCAGTATAAAGCAGCAGCGGGAAGCAGACCTGGCACATGCACCCTCTTGCTGATTTGAGCTGTCAACAGCATTTATTAACTATGATGAATCACCCCTCCATTTCACATCCAATCAAAGACCTCTCAGAGGGACTCAAATCTGGTCACCTTTAACTAAATGATTTTCTTGGCCCATGGTGTGCCAGCCAGCGATTGGACTGGCAACCTGATGATATGGCCGCTGTTAGAATTATTCTGCCAATGGCCCACAGCTGCATCAGTCATTTTTGAAACAGTATGAAGAATTAAGTGGCCAGCTGACATGAAGCTGGACAGCCAAGGAGAATTTTAAAAAGTCTGACTGGAATGAGGAAATCCAAAAATGAAGAGATCTAGAGTCAGTGAGAGGTGGAAAATAAAGGTGTTCTCTTGACCTTGCCTTAAGGATTGGGATTAAATCTGAGCTAGGTTCAGTCTCTGCTGCATAATATAGTACATTTTACAATGCATGCTGACAGCTACCACTGAATCTGAATAATCTTTCACATGTAGAGAAATTTTCCTTAAGCCTAGCCTTTCCTTCTAAACACCTCCAATCCATCTACATTTGACTAAAAATATGCTCATACAGCTCTAAAAACCTGTGAATAGTTCACATTATTGTGCACTCTATGCAAAAAAAAAAGCTGTACAGAGATGAGACAAGGTCACACAAATCCTCAACAGTCTGTGACCTCTCAGAACATAATAGTATAGCTCAGTCTGGAACTGTACACCTCAAACCACAATAAAGGATAAAGTCTTTGATCCTGGTCTGAACGAAGAGCTTGGGATGAAAAGAAGAAGGGAACAAGTGAAAAAAGGAAAATCAATAGATTCTTGTAGACACAGCCTCAAGTTTCCAATCTAACACAGCACCATATTGATTAGGCTTCATAAGAGACAAGGCACAGGGACGGTAATGTCAGCAGAGGATTTGTGAGTCTTTAACAAAACAAACTTATGATGGTACAATGAGACCTACAGGGACAGCTTTAAACAGATTATACAGTATAATGTATAATCTAAAAGAAGTAAATGAAGCTTCAGCATGAGCATGCTAACATACCAACAATTACCATTTTAATTTGCTAACTTCTACTATTTAAATTTAGTTATTTAGCTTAGTATAGTATAGCATGGTACCGATCTATAAGATAGGAACTAAAGATCTATTAAAAACTAAAATAAATAGTTGAGATTCCCCATAGTCATCATAATGAATACATTGGGGAGTGTGAATGCCACAAAATTTGTAGCCAACAAATGGACCAACTGACCAGACATTTATTAAATTATATACATGACTAAACTTGTCCAAAGTTCTCTAAATGCCAGTACATACAAAATAAACAGTAGCACTCTAACTAAGATTGTTTGTGTTGTAGAAACTATTCTTCACTGGAAGTGAGAGGAAGAACAAGTGAAAAATGAACAAGCATGGTATTAACTATATAAAACAAATTATATATAAACTGTCTGGAAAAGAGGCAGCAGGGTGGTGCAGTGGTTAGCACTGGCCCCTCACAGCAAGAAGATCCTGGGTTTGATTTCAGGGTCAGCCAGGGTCTTTCTGCATGGAGTTTGCATGTTCTCTCCACATTTGTGTTGGTTCTCTCTCCGGGCACTCCAGCTTCCTCCCACAGTACAAAGACATGCAGTCAGGTTAATTGGAGACTGATTGCCTTTGTCTATATGTGACCCTGTCCAGGGTGTACCCCGCCTCTCGTCCGTATGACAGCTGGGATAGACTCCAGCACGCCTGCGACCCCTATGGAGACTAAGCGGTTCAGAAAATGGATGGATGTCTGGAAAAGCCTCCAAATTAGATTCAAAATTAAAGTTGCTCTGTGTCAATCTAGGCTGAGAGGTGCAATTGGTCTGCGATTAACATGCAGAAAAAGCATCCCTCTTAATAGTGTAGCTTGATATTTAGCTAGAGGTTACTGAGTCATTTAGCTTACAAAGGCTTACAGCATTTTTTCTGGGAAATGATGTCTGACTGGTGAAGTCAGAAGTGCACGACTGTGATATCAAAATTAAACCAGAAAACTCATGACCTCATCAGCTGTGCTGCCTTTTGCCAGAAAAACAGACTGTCATTTAAGAACTCTTACACCTGGCTGTTGTTGAAAGGTTTTATACTGACAAATTTGGTTCTGTATTTACTCAGTATCTGATCTGTGCTCTTTCCTGACTGTTGAGCAGTTGTATTTAACAATCTCTGTGTGAAATGAAAAGACTTATCGCATCAGGCCAATAAGTAATAATCAGTTTCACAATTTCAGGTCCCTGTGTGAATCCAACAGGAAAGCACGCACTTTTTCAATAACTGCAACAACTTTTGGAAAGTACACACTAAATCTGCTTGGTGGAAAGCTGTGTAGGACTGTTTATATCCAAAGCAACTCCTAGCTGCAAATATCTTTGACTGAATAAGCGTGAAGCAGGGAGCGGCAGAAGAAAGAGCAAGTGTGCTCAGTCAACCAACTCAGGATAAATAAAGGCCAAAAATAAAGTTAAGAGAACAGATGGAATAATCTCTCTCTCTCTCTCGCTCTCCAAAAGATACAGCGCAGTAAATTATGTTTCTACCTCCGTAACTCCTCTGCATTCCCTCACTCGACTACACATAAACACACACAGAGATGCAGACACACACACACAAACACAAACCGTGAAAAAGATAGCAGTAGACACTCTTATCTCTAAACATTGGCAGCTCATAATGAGAATGACTTCCTCTACAGCCAGTGGTTGAGTGGTGCTGACAGCCTCTCAGCCCTGCATGTCAGCACAGGGGGATTTGAAGCGCTGCCTTAGCTTGACAGCCGGGCCACGCACTTACAGATGTTTTCACACTCACAATACACACACACATATGTGCACGCATACTGTAGCACCAACTGTGCTTCAAGGTTGACTTCAGTAGTAGGAGGGAAGAGGACAAGATGTGTTTGAAGTCTTGACACATGGAAGAGACAATACCAAGCTTTGGTGTATTGGGGCTTACGAGTGGTGAGTGGGTGATGTACAGAAAGCTGCTGTACCAGCCAACTGGGAGGAGGACGGAGCTTAAGGAGAGAGTTTAAGCCAAGACATCAATGCACAACAACAAAAAAATCATTACAAGCCAGAGGACACACAATTTGTGATTAGCGCAGAAACTGTATCCACCTGCATCACATTGGAACAGAAAATCAGTCTGAATATAAGTGAATTTAAGTAACAGTCACTCATGCCTTTGACATGTAAGTACAGGGAAATAGGAAAAGCACACGGGTTTAGAAAATGAAAAGTAAACTATGATTAATTTCAGACATTTCTCACTTTACTACAAACTTTTAAAACACAACCAGTTTAAAATTTAAAAGTGCTGCCAACCTAAATGCTATATTATCACTTCAAAACAACCAAACAACTGTAAAAGGTCAGTCCACAGGCCAGAATAAAAAATGATACTTGTATAAACTCATTTTTATGCATGGAAAGCACCTACTGGAATCTATGATGTTCTTATCTGTTTACACCGACTGCCACCACATCATTTACCCACAGCTGCCGTATTTATGTTAAGTCACTTCTGGCTGCTGTCCAGACTGTCGATTATGGTGTGTGTCATTTTTGCATTTTCGTGTTCGAGTTCTCTCACCTCTCATCGTGCTTGTACTAAATGACAATGAAACAGTCTTATCTGCAAACAGAGCAATTATGTATTGCAATCTTTGTGGAAAAAGGCAAAAATATTGGAAATATTTTTAAATCGCCCACTATTGCATATGCCATATGTTGATACAGATATTAATAAGTAAGTAAATAAATACAGACAGGAACAAGTCGTAGCAGATGAAGAGGTGGGATGTGAATGATAAAGTAACGGGTGGACAACTGATTTGAAAAGGATCAGCAAGTATTCAGGAATAGAAAAACTGCCCAGGTCATATATTCATCTATTTCCTACACCACTTTGATTTTCCAAAGGCCATGCCAAATGAAGTGGAAGTAATTCTAAGTCTACTTGAATCTCAGAATAATGCTCTCCGTTTCAGTTGCTCCCTTCTGCATGACTTACTGACTTACAAGCATGTGCAACGGTCAGGAAAAATGCAGCCATTTTATCTAAACCTTGATCTAAGCATATATGAAGTCATGCAGTGCAATTGATAAGTATTGTTTTTCTGCTCAGCATGATGTCACTTAACTGCCATCTTGCAAGTTCACAAAAAGGTTACACATCAAAATGGACCAATATAAAGTAGTGCATACCGTATATGCAGGCAATGACAATGCTGTGTGTCTATGTACAGTTAGCATTAGAACGTATTGAGCCCTTTAATTAACCAAAATGAAACATCACAACAGGAAGAACTGCTGAACAGTGAAAGAGGGATTGTGGGAATGAACACAGGGATATTTTGTTGGAAACCTGAGGAAAGTCTTTTAGGTTTTACACAATTAAAAATGGAATGAAATCATTAAAAAAAAAAAAAAACAGGTGCACATACAGAGAGTTTTGTTAACTGCCACTACAACAAATGTGTTCAATGAGTTTTAAATGTTTTCTGTGTGCTGTTCACATTCACAGGCTCATCACTTAAACACCTGAATTACTATATGATCAAGATGGCAACTTTCAAAAAGAGTTGCACTACCTCTGTATTTATATACCTGAAACCTATTTATAAAGCTTACTGTGAAAATATGACACTGATCTAAGTAGAAAAACCCAAAGTTTCTATTAGTTATATGTGATACTTTATGTTCATACTTCATGGAGAAAAGCTCCTTTGTGTCACCTATTGAAGATCAAGATGCTGCTGGTCCTGCAACTGTTACATCAACCACCCATTTACCAAAGACAGGCTGATGATGATGAAAAGCAGGATGATATTCAATCTAAATAGCTTTTCATGCCCATTCAAAACCGTAGGGACACATTCAGACATAGGCCTCAGACTTTAAAAGGATTATTTCAAAAACATTGATAACCAAATATCAAAATAACAAATTCGAAGGACAATCCAGCCAGTTTCCTAGCTACAGTTTTTGACAAACTTTTTTTCCAGACACAGTCTATGAAAGATCCACTGAGAAATTAACCATTCCAGACTAAGCAACACTGTCTGTCTGCTTTATTTTTTTGGACAATGACTTGGAAGGTAATGACATTCTGCCCCAGGTATACAGGTGGATCTGAAAATAATTTGCTTAATAAAGCTAGTGAAACTGGGGTGTAAACATCTATTTGCTATAATGTTATATATAGTTTTTTTTAATAAAAATGAAAATATATATATTTGATGATTTAAGCTTTTCATTATGACACTGCTTTATGCATGCTATGTCTTATGCATAGTGAATATACTAGAGCTTTACAGTGTCTAAATGTTAGTGATGTAGACAACAATATAAAAAGGAGAAAGCAAAACCTTGGTGTAAAGTTTATGTCTAAGATGTGCTACAACTTTTACAATTACTGCCACATGTTTGCTAATGAGAATGAACTCTGAGATATTTGTCTTTATCTTCATAAAACTGCTCTATGTTTGAACCATCACAAAAGAAATGCATATATCCACTTCAGTTACATATGCACATATAGCATAATATAGTGGTGTGGCCAAGCCGACACCCCACATGTCTCTCTAATGAAATCAGACTTACGTCTATGGGTGTGTCATTAGGAACAGGTGTTCACACACAGCAGTGTGACTCTGAGCGTCTCTGCATCTGTGCACTGTATGTGTGTGTGTCACAAGAGATTAGTGGCTTCAGTCAGAGACATGGGGCCAATTAGGGAATTACAGGATCATCGCAGTTGCCTATTGTTCCTATAGCTGGGAATCACTGAGTCATACTACCTTACTGAGACAAATGGGACACATTCAGAGAGCTTCTGGAAATACAGGATTGACCACAGACCGCTGACTTGAATCATAATTGGCTTTAAACACAGCTGGTTTCTGAGAACCATTCCACAAACTAAAACTTTGTCATTTACTAATTTGAACTATATAAATTATGACAGATGAGTTACAGAGATGTAAGAAGAGAGTAAATGTGCAGGTGATATAAAGCATATGAGAAAGATAAGAAGAACAATAAAATTAGGTATTGTACTTTACTCTCATATCATTCCTGCGTCAATTCAACAATGCACCATAGAAATGAAATGTATAAAGCTGTCTGAGTGATCAAAAACAACCTTTAATCATTTCTGCCGTGATCCTTCTCCTGTCACCCTGCCCTTTAATTTCCACAGAAAGAGAAGAGGAGGCAAAGGTATCGCATTCTTTCTGTACTCCCTGTTCTTGCTCTTACCCTGCTATTCACTGACTAACCCTCACCCCTGCAGTCTTCTCATCTCACCCCTCCATCCGTGCTCCTGCTCTATGATTTTCGTCTAATGATCAGACACTATTCTCCTTCTAGCTTAATCACCTGTTTTCTTTCTATCATGTCAGCATGCAGAGTAATCACTTTCATATAGTGTATAGGGAGACTATAGACAGTGAAAAATGCATGCAGTTTAATAAGAGACCCAATCTAATCTGACATTATGTGAATAAATAAATAAATATGTAAAAGTGTAAAACCTAAAGAGGTACATGGTGCAGTACAACCTAGGGACCTTCCACTATAAATCTGATATTTCCCAAGACATAAGAAGCAAACATTTACTGTATCTGTAACTAACTTTTTCAAATGTTTGATTTTTTTTTTATTACACCCTGACTTCCTCTTCAGCCAACAATCATTCCCACAATTCTACAATCTGAGGATGAAAATCACTAATTTGAAGTCTTGTCATGAGGGTCACGTGTAAACTTTGCTTCTTTTTAAGAGATAAAAAAAACATAAAGTGAGCATACCTGAATTTGACTGTAAATTGAACAATAAAAAAAAAAAGACTAGGCACTTGAGTTATTTAGCTAAAGTATTTGCTAACTGCTCATTAGTCCAAACAAGCAGTCTGAAATTTTCACCTTGGGTTATGCAAAATTGTGAGATGCATTTTTTATTACTACTTTTAACATTTTATGTGATTAAATAATTAATTGCGTAAAGCTAAAAAATAACCTAGAGCTTCATAAATCATGAAAATAAAGTGTTGCAACCTCACTTTTGCCATACCTTTGCTTTAATGTCATACTCAGACTGATATGGTGTCTGATATTTGACAATTAAATATGCAATGATAACCATCAGTCAGCCTAAAAGGATAAATAAGGAATGCTACACCACAGATTTGCAAAAGATGTGACTGGCCTGGGATGTAAACTATGATCCAGTGCTGCACATGCTTCAAAACTGACAGTCTGTGAGGGTCCTGTCCTTGCTGGGACTGGCTACCATATGCAGAGCTTCAGACATATGCCGTATAGCATGACTTGGTAGTGTTTTTTTTCCCTCCCTATTTTTCTATAGAGAGCCGCAAGAGGCAATAACAGGCTTAACAAAAATGCTGGCTTCTTAGCTGGTGTTTCTTTAAAAGCAAATTGGTCATGAAGTCGGTACCCAGTCCAAGATTATGTTTATCTGTATCTCACCACCCACATGATGATGTCAGCCTACTGTAGGGAAAGCATTGGCCAAGGGCAAATCAGCATGAGATAAAAATGACAGAGGAAACAGAAAGAAAAGGTCCTTTCTTTCAAAAGGGGTCAAAATATCAGCCTTGTTCTTTGAAGATGTGGAGGCAGAGCATGTCTGTTTGATTTGACATGGAGCTCATCACCTGCGTGCATAATAATGAAAATGTAAGTAGATACGTGATTGTGCCACATTCATATGTTAGGCTTTCAAATGCCCACAGCAGGCTCAATTGTGGGACAGCAGTGTACCTGAGTGGCTGTGAAGAAGGGAATAACATCACCATCTAGAGGCTTGAGTCAGCATCACTTCCACTCACAAATCGGAACAGACAAATCCCTACCATGCTCTCCCAAGTTACTCACAGAGCTACTCACACACACCCTTCTCAACAAGTGGATTCAAACAACCACAAGAGGAAGCTGTCCTCAACCACAGCGAAATACACAAGCCACAACAGTGCCCTCTTTCTACATCTGAAGCATTTATCCACTGCTTGATGAGATTTAGAACTATAGCTCCCCATGCAAGGTCACTTCCAGCCAGCATGCAATTTTGCGGGGCAAAAACAAGGGGAGAGAAAGACGGCTAGTGGAGTGAGGGAGGATAAATACTTGACACACAGATAATGTTTGAGAGCATGCACAGCTTGGAGCTTAACCATGTCTCAACTGAAGCGGACGACCAATAAAACAATGGAAAAAAACCAATAAAGGATAGAGTGAAAGCCTCTAGAGAGCGGATTTTAAAAATTCTTACCTATGATGGGAGCCAGGCGGAAAATGTCAGATAGGCGGCTGTTCACAGGTTCGTATGGAGAATCCTCCAAGAAATCATTACCTGTGAAGAAAGTAACCATATTAGGTAGATAGAGGGATATGTTTTAACCCCCTCTTATTTTGTTTATCATCTTTCACCTCTTACACTGGCTTCCATGTGACATGAGTTATTTGGGTCAGTCGATATTCACGCTGGCACAAAGCCACACGCTTGATTAGGCAGGTTGGTCAGCTGTGTTGCGCAACTGGAAGGCTACTCAGTGGTGATGGACTGGATGCAGTTTAGGGACTAAAAGGCCCCCTGCTATGATCAACACTCTAAGATGGTACTGCCAGCGCTGAAGGGCTTCACACTCCATTACCTCCAAGGAAAGTGATTTAGGAGGTCAAAAAGTGTCGCTTCTCTGCAGGACTGTGGCTGTGAACTGAGTCATGGGCCACATTTAAATGAAATTTGAGTGATTGCACTTGATCGCGTTGGACTGTTAGCTGCGTGCTACTTTTTGAGTTTTTGTATTTGTGGTGGCAGGGGTAGGGAGGGTCACAGGGCTGGAAGGGGAGAGAGGAAGAATGTGAACTGATGCTGCCCTCGCTATACAGCAGTGGGAGGAGTTTGGGCTGTGAATCATACCACTCCTTTACAAAACAGGGAACAGATCATAACACCTATGGGGAGCGTCTATTTCACAAACGTTATTTTAGTTGCAGTGTGATCTCTAAGGAGCACTCCTACCTAAACATTACCCTGCTGGTCTTTGTAGAGTTTCAGCATTTCCATGAAAAAGCCAGTAGTTGTTTTCTAATGCTTCAGTCTCAACTACAGACCTTTACATAAAAACTCCCATGTCTGTATAAGTAATTGCAACAGCAACACTATGAAATTCTGACTTGGCAAAAGAACACAAAACCAACCTTGTAGAGTCTGATAAATCCCCCAGTAAATGCGCAGGCAGTTCTTCTCTTTCTTCATACCCCTTTTACACCGACAATTGTATAGCCGGCTCTGTTTGAGCGCGTCCATGGCGCTCCGGCACTCATCCTTAGCCTCCTGGCCAGCCACCATGCTGAAGTTGCTCTCTTTGCCACCGGCCACGCACTGTCTCATGGTGCGGTATTTGGTGCTGCACGCCTGCTCCCTCAGGCACTGCTCACTGGCTCTCACACAGTCCAGCCGGGTGGCCCCAGCGCGCAGGTTCTCCTCGGCATAACACAATACATCTGTAAACAGAAATTGCGTCTATAACAATAATACGAGTAAAACATAATATGACATTTGTCTCGACTGTTTGCTCACTTGTTCACAGTAAACATACAGAGCTTTAGCGCTTTGGAAGCTGCTTTCGCGCATTGCAATAAAATTAAGTTTTTATATGCGTCATCACTAAATTATCGGCAGCCCAGTACAGTTAATCCATAACCAATAATTAAAACAACTTTCGTGCTACTTGGCCACTTCCTAATCGCCACAGTAAGAATGTGCTTTCCACGTTCACTACACTGCACCGACAGCACAGGATTTACTTTTTCGTTCTGGGGCTGTTTGGACCTCTGCACAGTCTCTACATGGATCCAGACTTTCTGCGAGCATCGAACTTTCTGCCTCTATCGAACTGTACTTTATTATTACACCTTACAGCCTGTGGTACAAAATTATCAAACAGCTGATGGTGGTAATAAATGAAGTCAAACTTACCTAAAAGAGGCAGAACGACATAGAGCACTGCCAGGATCATCGTCTTGCCCTCCATATGAAACAAAAACCCTTGTTTGAAATATATTTGCGAACTAAAACGAATTAACAGTAGTTTAATTCCCAGGGTACTTCCACTGTATTGAAATCCATTGAAAATGCGTAGTAGTTTGCGCTCCGCCGTACAGAACAAATCCAGCTCGCCTCATGCGAGCATTAATTCGCCCTCCAAAAGTGTCCAGTCCTGATTCTGCAGTTCTCTTCTCTGACTCTTCGTACTCTATACAAATAAATGAGCTTCTCTTTCTTTCCTTCCCGTGCGGATGGTCTTCTCACCGCCGGGAGACAAAGACTGGGGATCAGTGCAGCGGTGGAAGCGAAACGGAGTGTCCTCCAACTCCAGCCAGTTGGATGCTTGCGTCTGTGCGTCTGAGCGCACACAGCCAACTGGAGCCCCACTGCTGTCTAGCGCATTCAGCAGTAGCACATTGCCAGCTTCCCCCTTGCAGTAAAGCAGAGTAATCCTATCATAAATTTACAAAGACAGGCCTTTCTTTCCCATCAAACTCATTCTCTTATTATGGTAATAGTAACATGGTTGCGCAGAAAATAACCAATTAGCTCACTAACGAGCACAGGAGACATACAGTAAGTTGCAAAAGATGCACAATGGCACAGTGATCACAGGTTATTGCCACTGCTCAGTAGCAAAAACATTACAAATATATTTTATGAGTATTATTATTATTATTCTCTAGTGTTTACTGTTAATAAAACGTCCAACACCCCCACAAACAATATAACTTTTCATGTCCATTAAATACATATAGGCCTCTCTATATAACCACAGAGGGCATGCCGTTGCATGTATGGTAGGAAATAAAAACAGTACCAGCAACTCATTACATGTGGGCTGGCTTACAGTTCAGTAACTGTGTGGACAGGGAGAGGGCATGACTTAAGTGCATTTTATGACAGGATGAATATAGCAACATGTGGAGTGGCTTATACTGTGTTACATCTCAATCCGTGTTGAACTTGAGCGCCTCTTGAGTGGCAAAATATATGGTCAGCTGCACACCAGCCACTGTGCAGCCAGTTCATGTTATTTCAATGTGCTGCTCCTCCCAGTTTGTTTTAATGTTAGTCCCATTTGCAAATAAGGAAAACACGTGTACTAACAGTAGTCGTCAATTGTGACTAGTGTAGCATAAGAAGTAATTGATGCTGACACACGTGGGGGGATATAATATAAAATACAGCCTCTACCAAATGTGTTAAACTTGTCAACGAAAGCAGTCTGACAGCGCTGTGCTGAGGAAAGTCTAACCTCAGTACACTCACACTAGACTCTGTGCGACTGTCGCCATCTGTTGGTGGTTCTGAAGTAAAAGTCAATGTTAAAAGTAATGATATGAAACAATTTATGCTCCATGTCTGAAGGTTCTGAGTCATCCAGGTCATGGTTTTCCCAAAGGTTCTGTTAAGTAGCAACTGGACCTATTTCCTGGTTCTTGAAGATGTTTGCCTTCCATCCAGAAGGCTTCATCAGTTCATTAAAAATATACGAGCATTGCACTAAACACCTCTGTTTGATCAATGCAATGCCAAATGACTGGAAATCAAACAAACAGAGGAGGATTATAATAACAGGAATGATGCATCATGCAACTAGTAACTGTTCCTATAGCTTATTGATTGCCTATATGGTCTATTGAGAGGCTAATCCACTCGGCTAAATACATGGAAACAGACTATGTCAATGAGCCTCTCTGCATTAAAGGCTGGGCTGAATCAATCACGGATGCCGACGTCCGTAAATCAACCTTCTTCCATACATAGGCAGAGAGTGGGAGAGAGCAGGCTCATTCAGAGATGAGGATAAAACTGCTTATTTGAACATCAGTGAATAATGTCCTATTGAAAAGGAAGCTGTGATTAGATAGGTACAATGAATCAATCCTGCAAGGTACAGCCACTTTTCAAAATGGCTTTCAGCTTTTTTTTTTTAATAGATATGACACAGGCCACTGTCCAAAGCTATTTTTACACATAGGGAACATGACTGGAAAAGAGACATGAGCACAAAAACGACTCGGGTTACTATCTCTGCTAATTGTCTGCTCACACACTGATGACTCTGCTGTTCCAAAGTCTCCAAAGGGAACCTTGCCAGTCAGGAGAAGGCTCAGTCAGGTGATTTATGTAAAGCCTCAATCAATATATGATATTAACTAATTTGCAAATGAATGCCAGAATGATGTAGTCCTCTGGTCATTTAATGTTTCACTCTGTAATGTGGTTCATGGCACCAGATCAGAAGCTTGATCCGTACCAGTGGTGAAACGAGAAAATTGGTCAAAGTCAGGATTTGTATGCCAAATGTACGCAACGGGCCTCAATGGACTTCTCAACTGATGTTGAGAAAGCTGATGCAGCACTGCATAATGTTCAATAATTAAGAGAGTGGGGACTTATGGATGACAGTAGACAGGACCACGGTTACCTAACACTGCTTTTAGTTAACAGGATAAACAGTGACTGTAAAAAGACATTAATTTAGTAAGATACACAACTTATCACAATTTACATTCAGGGCAGTTAAGGGTTAATGCTGACCAGCTATAATCAGTCCATTATGTATTAGCATTTGTGATTGACAACCATTAAAATTACTTACTTACTAAAGTAAATCTAAGTAAAGTTTAAAGGTACTAAAGCTGTTACTTTACACTTGCACTTACACCTCTGCCACAGTTCAGAAGGAAATATTGTAACATTTTTACCTCTACAATCATTTGTCAGCTTTAGTTTGTCTACCAGCCAATAATTTGGCAGATTCTTTAAATACTAAACCATATAAGCAAATATATTTTGATGCATTATAATTGATTAACTCACCTGGCAGCAAATTAAGTAGTTTAGTCCAAATGTATGAAAAAAAATCTAAGTATGCTAGCAAACTAGCTAACACAATCGAGACTAGCTAGCAGTTAACTGTGTTGACAAGCCTTTTTTTAAACACACACACAACACACCTTCATAAAAAAAAAATAAAAGTATCAGTTAACTTGTCGACCATCCTAACATACGGACAAGATAACATAAAACAATGTTTTGTCAGAATTTTTAGCCTTCTTTGCAGTGTATGAAAAGAATAAACCAAGCGGTGTTAGCCGCCATGTAACGTAGTGGGGCGTGGTCAGTGTTGAAAACTGCGTCACGGGCGTAGCTGGGAGTTAAGGAAATTAGCTTAGCTAGCTGTTAACTAAGCTAGGTTAGTTAGCTGATAATTTATTGTTATACGATAAACAACCAGTTAAGTCCAAATGAGTCTAGACACACTCTTTCAACAGATTCTTCTAACTGAACAACAACTAACGGAACAGACGCAAAAATTCAAAGAAGGTATCATTTCTTGTTTAGTTGCTTAAGCTATATTCCAGCTAGCAAAGCAGGTGTTTAACGCTAGCTAACGCTAATTAGCTACAATGGCAAAAAACGTTTTACAACGTTTACATTATCTTTTGTGTATTTTCCTGGTTCAGTACATATGACATTTATAAACGTCAATTCTTGTCGAGGTGGTCATCATATCGCAGTGTTCTTTTTGTCTTTATTTCAGTAAAAGTAGCCATTATCAGATGTAGTGAGAAGCTGAAGAGTGCCACTGAAAAGTATGAAAATACCTTGGTTGAACTTGATGAAAAGGTGAGGCCACTTTTGTAGTTTATTTGCTGCTATTGTATGAATTATGAATAGGCCTACATTGCGTGACTAGAGAAGCAACCATGGTATAGCTTTAAAATATCATATTAGATAGGTATTTATATATTGATTATTTAGGTAGTGATTATTTGAAGTGGTTGTCTGACATAAAATGTTTACATTTTAGTAGACTTAATTAGTTTCTTGAGTTAATACTTGACAGTTTTTATCAAAAACAGTACAGTAATTGATGGAAGGGAAGACTGTGGTGGGTTTTCACAAACATCAATATATTTCTGTGAGTCTATTTTATGGTGATTATATTTGCACAACATCCTTCTCGTTAGTATTATGGGATATCATTTAGTTTGACTTTGAAGTGTGCCTGTAGGTTTGTGTTTATCTGTGGTTAGTTAATATTTTGAGCAGTAATGTGAAAGAGGGGTTAGCACCCACGGCTCCAGGTCTTGAATTAGAAACCACTGGCTGATAGGATGTTTGCATGCTCTGTGTGTGCTTGTGTGGGTTTTCTTACAGTATCTAAAGACATGCAGGTTAAGCTAATTAATGACTCTTAATTGCCTGTAGGTGGTAGATAGGTAGGTGAATGCGAATCAGTCTCTGAGGGTCAGCCTTGTGATAAATTGGCGATTGCCCAATTTCATCTCCAGTATTAATGACATTGACATATGAGGTAAAGAAGTGAATATTGGGATATTGATGAACTGATCTACGTTATCATTTAAATCACTTAATCTCTCCCTGTCATTTCCTCAACACTGTACAGGATCAATTTCAAGTGCCACCGTAAAATCAATGCCTAATTTCCACCAGATAACATTAGTGAAACCTTTTAGCATGTGTGAGATATTATGTCAAAGGCAGGCTCATTGACCTTTGAGAAATATTGCAAACTTCCTCCTGTGCTAGTAAAACTGGACATCCGATCAAAAGAGGAAATCACTTGGTCTAATTAGAAAGGTTTGCTGAATACAACACCATGTCTGTCAGTGTGACCTGCCAGCAAACACATGGCAGGGATGCCTCTTCTGATCCGTTAAAATGGAATATTGCAACTGCTTACACCGTAAAGATATGTAGTATATGTTTACTGCGCAAAGTGTTTACAGCTCACATGAGGTAACGTCTTTCAGTTTATGAGGGCTGTCTTAAGATAATTATGGTGTTTAGAAAACTTGGAACATGATTGTGCTCACTTGCAAACATACTGTGTTTCTCCACTACCATAAAAGAAACAATAAACTCACTTCATTCTTCATAGGTTAAGTAAAACCATGTCTAGGGCAGTATTAAAAACCCTCCTCCATGAATTTATCTTACTGTACATTGGCAGTTAGCTTTATTTGGGCTCTTTGTGGTGCACTATAATCACACAAGATGAATAGACAGTTTATAAGTGAATTAAAGTGGTTTAAAAAAGCAGGTCATTCTCTTCACTATTTCCAGTGGGGCTGCTAATATATCTGCTGTACTCTTTATAGTTTACGGTACGAAATGATTGTACCAGCTGCCCACCAGTGACATATCTCACATACAAAGTATCAGTTTTCCTCCCTGTACGTCTGGCTGGTGGATAGTATGTCTTAACCTCTCTCTCATTTATTTGTGCTCCAGGCTCAGCAGTTGTCTGCGATGATGCTGCAGCATGATCTGATGAAGAAATGCGAAAACCAGATGTTGAACAAAATTGAGGACATGCTCTGCCAGAAGACCAACTTCATGGAACGTCTAGTGGGTTAAAGCCTGAAGCAGTACTTGCATCTAATATCATATTGATTATGAGTACTACGAGTACCTGGTCAGCATTAGTAGTTAACAATGTAGAGCGTGTTGCATCACAAGTTGTAGTGCTTTAATCCGTTAACCATTTTGTGTCAGAATTGCATTCTAAACTCCTGCTATGCCATATTTAATGCTTAAAAATGCTTCAAAAAATATTTTGACCTATTTTGTGGGGTGTGCTGTGAGTTCATATATATTAATAATACCACAAACAGCAGTGGAATTATTATTGAAGCATTTCCCATCATCCTTCCTTTCATACCAGGCCAAAATAAAGAGGGAGTCTAAAGATGAAGAGGACAACTTCCTTCAAGAGATCTCAAGGTTCAACAGTGACTTCAGTCTTTGTGGGAACAGAGAGACAGTGTTTGAGAGCCAAACACACACTGAGATCCTGGATCTGAAAAGGGAGGTGGAATCATTATACAAAGGTCATAAAACACTGTTTCTTGTAACGTGCCACAGAAAGTTATATACTGCAGATATGCCACTGACTGCACATTGCTAAGTTATTTATGTCTTTGAACACTATATAGTATAAGTATATTATTACATGAAATTAAATAGAAGAAGAAGAGATGGTCATGATACTTGACATGTTTACAATATATTGCTGGCACAGTGAACAAGTAGTGAGTAGGATTTCAGAAAGAATCTGGCTTTAATTTATAGATAGCGGGTAGACAATTGCAGTAAAATCTATATCAGAACTCAGTAATTAGTTCTGCTATCAATTAATTATTGACTGGTGAGAACGTGAATATGCTGCTGAGTATGCAAAAAAGTTTGTTTATCTGCGCTCCCAGGAAGGTTAAAACAAGTCATAACAATACATTTGAGTTTGCATGAAGTAAAATAGTCATAAACTGATCATGATCATTTAAGTGTTAAAGTACCTGCAAAATCTATTTATATCTAATCTGTATTTCTCTATTTGACTATGTATGGAAATCTAGAAAGCTAAAGAAAGAATGAGAGACAAAACTAACTAAAATATTTCTCATACAGGGCTTAGCTTTCTATAAAAAGAGCTTTTAGTCTATGTGTTGGTTTGCTTTGTGTCCTCACAAGCAGCCTGCAATTACAAGTACAAAGCATCTGATGTGTAAAGTCTCCAATTTTAGTGTGATATTTAATTTCTGCTCACACTCTAATACACCTGGCCTCTGCAGCACTAATGAGACTCTCATTGCAAACACACTACCATTCAAGTGTGTGGTAAAATAATTGGCAATGAAAGTAAATATGAAAAGGGAGTTTTAATAACATGATCTCACCAAAGCAGATTTTAAATGGGTAGAATGCAGTTTTGTTTTTGTTTAGTTTTTTTTCTTGGTGTCTAAAGACGATTTTAAAATTATAGGACACGCTGAACAGATATTTTGTAATGATAATTTGCAGAGAAGTGTTAGTGTCAGCAGTTAATGGAAGGCAGATTATATCTTGAAACAAACACTTGATTTATTATTAAGTCTTTTCATTAGTTCCACGTGTTTGAGGGTACAACTCCCATAATGTTAATAATCTTCCACATGTATTTTATTCGAGCTCAAGGGAAAATTATCATCTAATTCTTTAAGAAAAAATATTTAAAAAAATGCTCACATTGCACCATTGCAGAAGAAGAGTTACTGTAAACTCAATTAAAATTTTTCTCTTTTACACACAGAGATGGAGCTGATGAGCCACACGAACAGTCACGTGAGCTCCTTGCAGGAGGAGAAGATGGCACTCCAATTTGAACTACGGGACCTAGAAAACACCCTGACAGGTGGATTGAAAAAAAAAGTTTATTTTATCTTGGACAGCATGGTTCCTAAAGAGCACATGCAGAGCTGCTACACGTTTTTACGCCACATTCTCCTCAGAAACTGAGTACAGGTACCTGTTTGAGTTGAGTTTGTGTTTGATTTATTACTCTTGACTACAGACTTGGATCAACAGTTGAAAGAGGCTGAAGCAGTGACAGAATTTCTGAAAGCAGAGATCTTGTTTGTCAGCCAGAAACCTCTTACTGACAGCACCTGTCTAAGGTGAGTATTATCAACTGTCTGGATACCAAAGGGTGATTTATAGATTTATGCAGACACAGCACCACAGACATATCTAATTACTTACTTACTATTTAAATTTTATTTCACACTATAATACTTATTAGGCAAGTAAACAGTAAATACTACACAGATATAAAAGCAAATAAAAATACATACAAAACAAAATACATTAAACCAACATGTAAGCCCAGCATTGACTTACTCAGCAGATCATAAAAGATGTTTTTTGCAAAGGTTTTCTTAGAGGTTTCCCGATATTTAAAGTATTCCATGCTCTGCAGCTGTGGTGTTTAATTAGTAGTGTGTTTTGCGAATGCTGTCAGAGAGCCTGGTGTTTAAAAGTACAAAAGTAAAAATAGAATTAATTTACAACCTGCATTTACTTGAAAATAGTACAAAGACACATTTCAAATGTTGAAAACAGAGGCATGTTTTCAGAAAATCTGGCAAAATCACATTGGATTATTTCCATTTTATAGTGTTTATCAACTTTTTTTGGAAACAGGCTACAAGATAAAAGGGTGTAATTTACAAAGAGGAGAACTGAATCATCCAGAAGTGCTGAATAAACCAGTAATTTCAGCTGTATTTCTCTCCTTATATCCATCTGGATAGAGTCCAAATCTAGAAGTGTAAATAACAGAGCATTAAGAGCATTTGGCTTAATTAAGGCTTTGATCTGCATTGTATTTCATTCAGTAAACAAATGAGGAAAAAAGAAACTAAGCTTAATGTGATTGATGCGTGGAGGTTTGTAAAGGAAAAAAAATGAGGGACAGAGAGTTGCTTATCCTGCATCTTGCCAACAAATAAATATACTGTAGTCTAGTTTTAGTGGAATCATACGTCGTATTTAGAGTGGAAAAATCACTTATGTATGCAAACTAAGCATATGGAGGAAATGAAACAACCATTACATTTACACAGATGCATATAATAGTTAATAACATGCAAATACATAAAGTACAGTAGTTCCGTATACGTTTCATTTAGTACTATATGTGGATTTATAGCAGTAAAAGGCAAGCATCTATGTGTGTTTGTTTTTTGTTTTTTTAATGCTTTCTCTCAGTGTGTGCGAGCTGCACAGAAACTCTCTAGTTTTTGCAGGTAACTTTTATCTGGGGACTTCTTTCCATTTAAACTGGAAAATTAAATACTTCTACTCACTTACAACAGGTACAGTTCACATTTTATCAGCATCTTTTGGTATAAAACCCATCTAGACTAAGCACTAAGCTAGGCTTTTGGTGCTGAAGAATTCTGTATCAGTCCAAAATCTCTAATAGGTGTTTATCTGGTTTAGGATTTGTTGACTGTACATGCCGTAGAATTCGAGTCCCATTATTTTGACTGCTTTGATGAGGATAAATATAGTACAGTGATGATACAGTTTGCAAGTGTGTGTG
>OMLM01007503.1:0-30938 GCA_900302695.1 Helostoma temminkii
CTCAACTTTTTCTTATAACTTATATACCAACTTCTAAGTATGTTTTTCCCACTATTTTCCAGGGAAGATCCTGTTTAGGAGAAGCCATATCAGAGATGTGGCCATGAAAAGGCTAAGACCCATCAATGAGTACTGCAGGGTGAGTATTTTGGCACTAACATACAGCATGCAACTTTAACTTGTAAATCTGGAATCATCATTTTTCTGTCCTGAAAGCTACACTGATTAGTGAGTAGTTATGCCCTCAGAACAAAGATCTAAAATCAAGGTAGAAAGCACAATCAGCAGGGGAAAAGGAAAAATTATGTGCATCCATTTAGTCATGGACAGGAAGGTGGACAATAATAATTTTATGCCCTCTGTATATATGTAAGCAGCCCAAGGAGCTGTTTCTTTCAGCCACCTGAAAGTTACACTGAGGGACCAGACAATTTTGCCATAAAGTATATGACTGGATATATAATATTTTTTGCAGTATGTACCACTTACATTACCTCCACCTGTCAGGTTGTCCAGCTGCAAAATAGGCAGCTCTATTCATTAAAATTAAGCTCAAAGCCACTGCCAGCTTTGCATATCAACAAGGTTTATAGGATTATACACTATTGTTCCAAGAATAAATGAAAATGCGGCTGTGTTGCCTTGTGATTTAACACGTCGTTGTGTGTCATACTGAATTTCTGAGAATAGGTTTTTGTAACAGCAGGCATCAACTAGGTGATAAGAGGCAGGCTAAAAGGGAGTTTATCTCAGTAGTGTATAGGCAAAAACCTGCAGTTGTTTAGCTTCATGAGAAATAGATGTCTTAACATTCAAATGTTGAGTATACATTCTTGATCCTCTAGGGGTAGATAATTTATAAATATGCTATGTATGTTTATGCTCAGGATGGACTTTGCTTTTGTAATGCGTAGATTTTCGATGTAATGTGTTGTTGGTGTCTGTTAGCCATAGCTATTCCCACTAGTTAAATAAAAGATTGTAAAATCTGTGTATTATTTTGCCTATTATATGGCTTACTACTAAAGACATTAATCAACTGGCCTCAAGAAAAGTGTGGGGGGGGCATGCTCAGGCTCCACTGGAGCAGAACTGTAACCATAAAACTGCCAATAACAAACAACTAATTGCTTCAGTTTGACAGAAATGTAACACAACAACCTAAACAAATTCATTATGATTGATGATCAGCAATAAGACAAAGTTTTGTGCCTTTGAAATAAATTAAGCACAGTAATTTTAACAAATCAACAAATTTTACTTCTAGTTGCCAGCTACAAAACTAATATTTTAGCCATGAAGTCGCAATTTTTTGTTTGAAACTGTGCTCTGGTATTCAGAAACACAGGATGAGCTGTTCTTGTACCTCATTATAGGGTGTTACAGTCAGTCATGCCAAAGGCAAGGAGCTTGCTGGTGCTGAGCTTGTTCCAGTCAGCACATCCACAGCCCATAGACTTTGTTTTTGTTCAGTTTTACAGGCTTGCCTGAAGGCCTCTTAACCATACACACCTCCTCCTGACTCTCTGAAAGAGGAAATCTCAGGATGTTTTACAGCTTAGTGACTGACTTAGCCCTTACTCACTTATTGTATTTTCACCTGTATAATTTTTATCTCCATAAAGAGAAAAGCAACTACTTATAATAAACAATATTGAGGACTGGCGGGGGGGAAGTGTCTTCTGAGGTTAAGAGGAATGTACAGCTGGTGTAGGCCAACATCTTTAACCACTTACTGAAAAATAGGAGTTTGGGGGGAGGAATGTTGTTGGTTCATGTCTGTGGGTGTTTATGGGAATAGATGAGCCAGTTTGACAGCGGTGGCATTACTGTAGTCCAAGTTGTTATTGAGGAAGTTTAGTCAAAATTATTTAGAGATTAGGGCTGAGTTTTGTTGACATTTTTTCAGGATTTTACTGAGGGAAAAAATACAGTATATGAATTAAATGATAAAGGTACAAAAAAGCACAGATTTCTGATTCTTTCTCAGTTTCATTGAGGAGAGATGCGAGAAAAAGACACAAGGCTAGAAAAGGCAGAGATGTGTTTTTAGAGTGAGGAGACATCTTTTCCTCCAAACCATCATCTAAACTAAAAATTTGTTTATTGCTGAACAACATCAGATTGGCCTCCTCTATAAATACCAAGTACAAATTGGTTCTGTTAGTTTACCTAAGTATAAACATGTGCTGGTGTGGTGATGTGGTTCCAGGTAACGAGCTGCATCGTCCAATTACCAGTAGGTCTCCAATATTCTGTTGTGTAAAAGATTTCCAGAAAGGAGGGTCTCATGTATCCTTGCTTATTTCTCCTAAAACATTAGTCTTTGAACCTCACTCCTCAGAGCTCATATTGTTTCAGACTTTACATCTGTCAGTATGGAGGTCTGCAGCAACCTATAGTTGATAACTATTTAAAGTACTACATTTTAATTCTAACCTTAAATTTACAGGGCCCATTTCAGAATTCAGCCTTGTCAGAATACTTGGTATTACAGTAACTGCTGAAAATGGACATTTTCATCCACCCCTGCATTCAGTCAGGTTAAAAAGGTGAAACTTTGTTTTTCCTAAAGAAGAGCTGAGTCAGCTGTACTGTTGTATAGCTGAGGGTTAACCTGACTCATATGGAAATTCCCTGGTTTTGGAGTCTTGTGTTTTTGCTTTCTAGTCAGGAAGCACTGATTATTTTAAAAGCACAGATTTACGTTTTTTTTATTTTTAAACAAAAAGGTAAAAGAAAGGAGAAAAACATGGAATTGGGGATTGTTTGAATAAACCAAGCCTAAGACTGCCAAGCAGGCATTGATAGTTAGGTCACACAGGTTGATGAAATGCAGCCAGTCAAAATGTATGTTAACTAATAGAGATTTCCAAACAACCTACTGTAGTAATATTTAACGGTTTTAATCAGTAATATTGTGCATTAATAATGTCTCACAATGTCCTTTACTCTGAGGCTTTTTGCTTTTTTGACTGTGAATAGTTTTGCATTTGAAATGTAGCAAATGCAAAAATACATGTGAAAGTGTATCATGCACCTATACATTCATGATCCACTGTACTTAATCGGAATGCACAAGTAGGTCTCTCATTTCCATTACGTATATTTCATTGAAGAAGGCATGCACACATGCACTTGCACGCGCGCACCCACACACACACGCAGGCACACACAATTACCTTAATGCTGTATGCTGTAAAGAACACCCATAAAGTCCATTTGCTGTAATGTACCCCGAGCCTCCCTCCTGTTTCCTCCCTGGGGAGAATCGTAATGAGTGGATGAGCCACAGGCGGACATGAGTAGAGGAATAAATCCAGGCAGAGGGAATCCAGTTCAAAACACCCTCTGACTTCAGGCATGGTGCAGCACTCTGGGCTGCAGGAATATACGTTGTGGGAATCCTATAGAGGTCACCAGTAAAAACTATTAAATCAGCTACTTAGCTTCTTTGTCTCAAGACAAAATGAATGTATTAAACAAGCTCTCTCTGCACTGTTTATACTTTGTTCATGACAGTGTTCTGCCATTTTTTTTCTTCAACATAAGCTGTTGGCATAGACTTGTGGTCATAATTATGATAAGGCAAATGTGGCACATAGGACAAGGACACCTTGGTTGGGTTTTTGGCTTCCATTGCATATTTGTCGGTCCAGACATTACTGGTGTGTGCGAGAGTGCAAGAGGTAGACAGAGGCTCTGCAGCCTTTAAGGACAGAACTGAAACACTTAGAAGTATTAAAATCAGAGCTGGAGGCCGGTAGAGGAAACTTGATGGATAGCAATGAGCTCTGCCCGCCACCGCATGGAGAAGGAGGAGTGGCCTAGCTCTCTCAGCAGAAAGAGAGACAGTCATCTCATGATCTTTGGTGGCAGTTATTTTGTCCTTTGCTTTGGGACATCAAGCTGTTAACGGTGATTATCTGTGTCAGTGCTGCCCTTCAGAAGTTTAAAAGACAGATTTGAAGAGGGAGATAAAACAAAGACTCTAGAGAGAACAAAAAAGGGGATAGTGTCTAGCTGTGAGAGACAGATGAGCTCACCAGTAAAGAGGAAAATGAATGTGGATGTTTTGTCTTTCATCTCAAGCTATGTTGTTAGGGCTCATGTCTCTGCTGCTAGTGATCCTACACAGAGGCCTAAGATGAAGGAGGATGGTAGGCAAGACAGGTCAATATATTTAACTCAGGATCACAGATGGAAAACAGATCAAGCTTATGTGATAGCAAAAACACAATCGAGTATATACAAGTACTGATTTTACTTATTTTTATTTTGAAATAATTAACTTTTCTGATCCTCATGTAGTAAAATGGACAACACTGGGGACAATGATGAACAGAAGAAAGTATAAATAAAAATGTTCATATGGAAATTTTTTTCATATGTCAAAATTAATTATTACATAGTCCATTATATAAAATATTGTAGAAGAAGTAAGCAGGGCCTATACTCATTAATTCATTCATCTTTTGAACCGCTTAGTCCCTGCAGGGGTCACGGGTGTGCTGGAGCCTATCCCAGCCAGCATACGGGCGAGAGGCGGGGTACACCCTGGACAGGTCGCCAGTCCATCGCAGGGCCAGGGCCTATACTTGTATTGCTAAAACATAAGAACAAAAACAAGAGAACGAGAACATTTGATTCACAGCTTAGCTAGAAAATCCAAGCTCCACAGCTGTTAACCGTATAACTTCCATATCTATGAGGAAATATGTATACAGATAGTCGAGAGGACAGAATAATTAATTTGCTTGCAAAACTTAGGACAGTAATATATTGGACAAATCAGTTGCTACATTCCTTTTATAACTCAACTTTTGGAAAATG
The DNA here is from genome assembly GCA_900302695.1 of Helostoma temminkii. Classification (NCBI taxonomy): domain Eukaryota; kingdom Metazoa; phylum Chordata; class Actinopteri; order Anabantiformes; family Helostomatidae; genus Helostoma; species Helostoma temminkii. The sequence goes on from OMLM01007503.1 coordinate 4,834, forward strand.
TCCTTAAATATTTCAAGCAGTAATTGTATGCCCTGTTGCTTTATAGAAGCCAAATAACACCATATTTAACCTCTGTTTAACTTTGTGGTCTATCCTTTACAGGCCCTCATTCAGTTGCCAGTTTACATCTCCCAGTGTGAGGAGGTCAGAGTGTTTTTTGAGACTAGACCTGAAGACCTCAACCCACCCAAGGAGTAAGTACCATCCATGGACACACACACACTCACATACACAAACACACACATACATACTTCAACTGTTACAAGTGCTGGTGCACACATAGGATGGCAACACCCATCATTGTTCCCCTGACTCATGTCATGTCACGTCCTCCCAGCACTTAGCCTCAGACTGCTGATAATGAGTATTCATTATACCCTCTAATGGATATGATTTCATACTATTGCACTAGTTCCTGTTGAACTTTTTTTAAAGCGGAAAAACACTTAATGGGTCCTTTTAAATGCTGAGTTAGCATTTAAGCATGTAGCTGCAGCTTACCTCAGCGACCAGGCTCTACACAGCTGAGACTGCATGCTTCCTCTAAAGCTGTACAGACCTAACTTGTAAATCTCACCCAACACACTAACATCATATCCTGTGCTGGCAGTTACCACGAGCCAAAACTAAGACATCAGAGAGTGGACTGAGTGCCAGCATCCATCACATACAAGCACGTGTTGACACACACACACAAATTCATTCACATGCTTCAGTTGGAAATGTGTTGTTATTAAGGTTACTGGCACCTTCAGGTTACGGGTGGCTGCCTTCACAGAGACCATAATACAGGTCTCAAATTTTGATCCTAGAAATGTCTTTTTTTTTTTTTTTAATCAGCAGCTGTCAGCTGTGGTAGTAGTTTTAACCTTTCTGTCATCACATACTGATGTGTGGTACCAGGCATTCAGTCATCAGCACGTTGAGTTGATAAGTCCTGTGAAATAGTCCAGGAGTGCACGTTAGGCTAGCAGTAAGATAGCATGTAATAAAACGTGTTTTCTCAGCACCTTTACTTAACTTCATGCTATATACTACCATACTGAACTGGCATTATGAATCTAAAATTGCTGTGCTCTGTTTTGCTCATTATTATAGGAGAAATTCATTTAGGCTGCTTCATACTATATTTTCTGAAATATTTCTTGAGTGGTTGCATCTGTATCCATTTTAGTGTGTGTTTGCTTTGTGTGCCAATGGAAAAACACATTCTTCAAAAATAAACATAAAATAAACATCCTTAACTTAGTCTTCAACATTGGTGTACTACACTGGACAATTAGACACGGCAGCATATAATTTGAACAGTACACCCCAGTCACCTTGACATTTAAACTCTCTGTAACTGAACCAGTCAAAGTGCAATCTATTTCCACCATTTTGGATATTTTTGATTTATTTTTAATATTATAGCTCTTGATGCATTTTCAAAAGATGTAGTCTTATCGATTTTTGCAAATAATCTTAAAAATTGTACTATTCTTTGTACAAATACGAGACAATCATTGTGACACTTTTTAAGTCATATGTGCTCATTCATCCACTTAGTCACAGTGTAGCCAGGCCTGCATGCATCTGCAGACTGTCACAGTATTGTGACACAACACTGAGAACTTTCAAATGCCCTTGTAGCAAATGAAGAGTCAGGTTGATCTTGAAGTTTGACAGGTTAATCAGTATGAGTCTAATGTGTTTTTTGAATTCTACACACTACTCTATAACTTTTATTGTCATAACATATTTGAAGTTTTGCCTTCTAAAGTTACAAGAGTTGACAGTAGCAGCAGCACAATATTTACAGTGATATGCTTAATATTTAGTGAGTGCTCATCAGGAGTGACTTGCACTGTTAGCAGCTTGGGCTTCTTGCTCAAGGACGATTAGCAGGACACGTAGCTGTTATGGGGATTGAATTGAGATGGGGACATTGTCATGTACTTTGTAATCTGGGTGGATTTGGTGTCACTTTAAAGTATGCTGTCTGTTGCAGTCACATAGTTGACTGAATTTGCTGTTCCAGTCAGGAACTTTGCTCACTGTGTCACACACTGTCTTCTGTCCTCCCTCAGAGGAAGCTGCCAAGGACTCCTTACTACTCATAAAAAAACAAAGCATGTGTTGGGTGAAGCAGGGTGCATTTATTTTAGGTGGATGAATATAGGAAAGACCTTGGTTTGTCTTTATTGAAATTGGATTACTTCTTTCTGCTAGTGCAGCGTTGTTTGGCTGACTGACAACAGGGCTGGTGTACAGACACAGCCACTGAGTGGAAAGATTTATCATGGCCTATAAATCTTCTGCACAGAGAGGGGCATCTTAGACTTTCTTCTTAAGAGCAGCAAGTAAGACTTTACAAAGGAGTACTTAACTGTGCAGAGGAACGAGGGTCAGACAACCAGAAAGGATGTGTGAGAAGGGAAGGTGTCTCTAGAAAAGGGGGCCTGTTGCAAAAATGAAAGGGAAGTCGGATAATTTTAGGAGAAATCGCTCCTGATGGTAATACTATTTCATAACCAGCCCTCTAATAACATGACATCTTACAAATGGGAGTATTAATTTGATTTGATACTCTATCTAGTTAAAATAATCATATTAGGCCAGGGGCCCAGCTTATTGTTTATGTCTGGTGCATAACTTGATCCTGGTTTCACCTCAATTCAGAATAACAAAAAGTATACACATACCGCACATACACATTGCTCCAGAACCTTACTGTGCTTTGGTTGGCCCAGAGGGGGTTTCTTTTTATAGTACATTAATGACTACACTTATGGGTAAAGATTTATTGAGTCTTAAGCCTCTGCAATTAACAGTTCTGCCGATCGAAGAATGCTTTATGTGGCTGGGTGCACTGATGTTGATGCAGAGAAATGAACAAGGGTAGGTGCCAAGAAAAATGATCAAGGGAGATGAAGGCGTGACCTAAGTTAGACGTGGAAGATGTGAGCTGGAAAAGAGACGACAGAAGGTCTTGATGTGAGGGAGCAATATTTAGATAACAAAGCAGGAGAGGCAGACTGAATGAGAGAGCAAAATACTGAGCATTAACATCCACTGACTTTGAGGGCATCTGGACATTGAATTAGTTTCTGACTGCTGCTGTGGAGTGATGGTCTATTTATCTGGATAATGTCTATACCAGACACAGCAGATGCTGAATTGAATTTGACATCAGACTAAATTTCAGAGAACAGCAATCAAGAGGCTTTTTACACACACTCTGCTGAGAGAGGAGGGGGAGAGACAAGTAATTTTCCCATGTGTCTGTTGCTTGTTAATCTCACAAAAATCTATATGTATACATTTCATAACATCATATAAATCATAATGTTCTTTGCTGATCTTGTGCTGTTGCATTATCAGAAATATATAACAATCCAAAAAAAACTAAAAAAAAAGAAATATCATTATTTCATAGGTAAATACTGTGATAATAATATAATAGTCTGAACAAGAATGAGGGCTCTCGTCTTTTCTTATTATTTTCTTTATTATGTTTGTTGTTGTAAATATTGTTTATCACATTTGTTGTCTAGGAAAAGTCATTAACTCTGCAAATTGATTTATTTCCTGGTGGTAATGTAATCATTTCCTCTCATTACCAGGGAACCCATCAGTAAGAAGAAATCAGGTAAGATACAGCTTTATTATTTATGGATTTTAAATGAAAATGGAGTTTGGTGGCCTTGGCTATGATGTGCCATCATGTTTATAAAATAAATATACATGTGTACAATGGGACTCTGATTCTTTTATGTCTTCTACTTCTGTTCAATATTAAGTCTTCTAAAGTTTATCTGTAGTATATTATGGCATTATCTCCATCTAGTGGTCACTGAGGTTTACACAGGTAAAATGAAGTGATTCCACTAAAACGATTGCAGTTGACAGCTGACGCTGCCAGTTTCAAACCAACACAGCCATTTTCACAGTTTCTTTTTATTCTATGTCTGTCCTCCTCAGTTGCATCCATGTCATTTTTTTCAGTTTTCTTCTCCATTCATTTTCCTTTCCATCAGGGTTTGTGGAGAGAGCGACTACTTTCCTAAAGCGAGGTAGTAAACAGACTGTCGTGCTTGATCATGCTGTGTTTGTCACCTGGTGGGTTACGTTCTCCCTCTGCTTCCATGGCCTGGGCAGGTGGGATGTGGCTCTGTTGAAGGCTTGGGACTTGCTGTGTAAAGGATCTATGTACTATAATTGATTTTATGTGGCTCATTTCTTGGATGTACATTTTGTTAAGACAGAGTGGACTGGCACTAATGGTAGGATTCTAACCATGAACATTGTTTGCTATAAGTCATGGATCCAATATGACCACGTATTGTAGGTACTAAAGTCGTGGATACTGAAGTTATGCAAATAATCTCCACTGCAGAGACTCTGCAGAGAGGGAAATAGCAATTAATATTTAAGTTGGGTGTAAGAGACAGCTGAGTTTGTGTACTACATTCAACTAAATCTCTGAAAATTGATAATGAAGTTAATATAAATATGATAAAATGATTTAATAGTTAAATTTAGTTTGTCACCTTCCAGGCTCAAGCTAGGAAAGGAAATTAAATGAATCTTTTATGCCCATAGTTTATTTGTAATTATGCAAATTGTGACTATTTAAATTAACAACCTGACCAGTTTTCCTTCAGATCTGCTTTTGAGAAATACTTGCATAACTTATATTCACATTTCTGAATGACCCAATCAGTTGAAAATTGAAAAGAAAAATAATAACTTTTTTTCTGCTTCTAACTGAATTTTGCATATGGAAAAAAAATTGGTGGTATTTTAAGCTGTTTGAGATGCATACAGTTGGAATTCACCACATCTGTACTTTTAATTTCATGTTAAATTGAATTGTCTGTTCTGGGTGTTACGAACATATATGTTGAAAATGTGCCCATAAGCACCTTCTGTGATGTGCATATTGTGGTGGATATTAATGTCACTTCATCTTTGTAGACTAATATTATTATTGTTATTAATATTATTGTTGCTATTTTATTGTTATTATCAGTAGTAGTTCCAGAAGTAATACTGAGTTTCTGTCTTCTATTGTTTGTTGAAGCTAAATCGATCGAAAAGGGCCACAGTTGGTTTTTACCACTGGTTAAATTGTGGGCCCTCAAGTTGATTTTACTAAGATGTCCTCTTGCTGATATTGGTGTTGGGTAATACTGGTGCTGGTTTGTTTCTGTGTGGACGTCACCACCGTGTTGATGACCAACTTAACCCATCGCACTTTATAAATTCCCCTATCAATCCCTTTCTCTAAATCTCTCTTTATCCATCTGTCAGCTCACTGTTTCCCTCACGCCATCTCACCAATCACATCCGCTACATCCTCTGCTTCATTAAGCCTCCTCTCATTTAAGCTTTTACACAATTATGACCGTAGAATTATTAATGGTATTGAATTAAAATTAGTTAGTTATTATACGGTATCTCTACAGATAGATTTTGTCTCTATAGCTTTTAAATCAGTGTTTTGGTAAAGTGCATATAAAAACTTCAACATTTGTGAAGGTCATACTACATTTGGTCATTGAGATGCAAGAAATTTTAAAAGTCAGCATCTCGGAGCCACACCATTGCGTTCCTTTGATTAAAGTTGTGGCTGTCACCTTAATATCACATATCTAAATATTTCCAGTGAAAAGCAAACAATGAGGGGAGGTTTTCTAAATTATTGAGATGTCATCCTTAGTTATACTAGGAAACGGGCTGAAAGGCAAAAGCTAAATGAGACTCTGTTCCCTTTAACAGGAGATTCCACCTCAGCAGATCCTCTCCTCCTCGACCAGTATGTGGCAGTAACAGACTATGAGAAGCAGGAGAGCTCAGAGATCAGCCTGTATGTGGGTCAGGTGGTGGAGGTTATCGAGAAAAATGAGTCGGGTCAGTTGAATGCTATCGTTATGTTTAATTTTTATCTTTATATCTGCACTATTCTTCTTTCAAAAACATGGTAATTTCTATGACCTTTTTTGGACACATAGAGGTGACATGTCACTGTGTTTATTTGCCCATTCAGGGTGGTGGTTTGTGAGCTCAGAAGATGCCCAGGGCTGGGTCCCTGCCACCTGTCTCGAGGCACAGGATGACCCTGATGACTTCACCCTTCCAGCAGATGAAGGTACATAAAGGTTTTTATGTGGGTGCTATTTTAATGTCAAGAGATCCTCCAGTCTCAAACCAAACTATATCTGAAAGTTATATTTTACCATTGTTATAGCGGTGACTACAAATGTAGTGACAACAGTTTTTGCTCTCGTCTTCCTGTTGATTTATAAAGTTTAACAACACCACATTTAGCCACACTCCATGTACAGATAGAAGCATTCAGGGTTGTGTGATGTGCGGACATGTGGAGACATTATGTGTGTGATAGATCTTTTAATGTGCACTGTATTCTGCTGGTGTGTATTGCACCTAAAAGCTGCAGTCTAAATATGTTTAAATACCTAAAAAATAGAACACTCAATACAGATTTTTAGGGATAAATAAAATATGTACTCAATATATAAGAAGGCGACAAAAACAGAACAAAAAAAATTGTATTTTATGGTATAACTTGGGGTAGGTTTCCATAAATAATATGTGATGTACACATGGTAGGAGCCCTACTAATACCCCCAAAAATACAAACATAATTTAATTTAGTAAAATGTAACTTGAGGCCACCTACCTGACATTGTTAAAAAGGATATAGTCTATATAGTCTAAATATATAGTCTATAATATAATACTATAATAATAAATATAATCATGGTATAACGGTATTTCCAGCATACCGGTAAGGACAACACATAACTAGTAAGTTTGAAACTGTAAAAGGGATCTAAAGGGAAAGAGAGAATCTAGCATGACTGGGCTCTGTGTCAGTGTGATGTGACAAAACACTTGGCACACGCCTAGAGACATTATTTATCAGCTGTTGCTACCAACATACCGTAGCACTAAGCCTGATAGATATCGAGAGTAGATCTTGATTTCTACTATATATAGCGATACAGGAAATGCTAGAATTTAAGATGAAAACATCATCAGGACAGCATATGTAATGTTCACTTCCTATTTTGCCCCACTTACTGTGCTGGGATGTCAGTGCCTCGGAGATTCTGGTCACTGCCAAGGCACGTGGGTCGTCGCAGAACTTTAGGGGATCTATTCAGCACAGGCTTTGGGCAAGGTGGAGCGCACGCCTTTCTTTCCCCCTATTCTAAATGTGTGTGCACACACATGCATACACAACTGTATGCGTGTTTGTCCATGTGTTTGCATGATATGTATGCTGCACGAGAGACCCAAGCATGTAAATTAAATCCTTGCATGCCAAGTGCATTGTGCCTTTATAAATATAAATATGTATATTTTTGTTTAACCTGAGTACGCCATCACTACAGTAGCTTTACACAGAATCTTTTAAAAATATAATAATATAGTAGAAATTTCTGAATTTCTAGTAAAATAACAAGTCTGTCCTTTTTGTGATCAATATTTGTGGAGGATCTATGTGCGTTTTGTGTGTTGCATATGTGTGTATCTTACATCTTCACACTTCACATAATGCTGCTCAAGCCTCTGCCTCATTTAATCAGTTAGCAAATATAAAAGCAATGTACTTGTGCTGCCACTACAGTATCTGTAAGTTACATAAGTAAAGGGTTGTGTTGGACAAAGCACCTGTGACACACCACACTGTGTGTTTGATATACCAAGCTTTAATATGTGCTTCTTGATTTATAGACCTCAACACATTCATCTTCAAAACAGAATTAGATTTAACAGCGTTGTCTTCTCTCTCTAGAAGAGAAGTATTCAGTGGTTTACCCATACTCAGCAAGAGACCAGGATGAGATCGACCTGGAGAGAGGCATGATTGTTGAGGTTATTCAGAAGAATTTGGAGGGCTGGTGGAAGATTAGGTAAATCAATAACATTAACTTTCACTAAATACTTACCTAACTTTTATACTCAGCGACTTGAGAGCTACATCTTTTCTCTGCTCAGGTACCAGGGCCGTGAGGGCTGGGCCCCAGCGTCCTACCTGAAGAAGACTGATATTCAGAGCCAGAAGCAGTCAGCAGGTGCTGCTGTTCATGCCAGTACAAATGACCTAGATGGGTCTTCCAAACAGTACCAGCAAAACAATGCAGCTAGAGAGAACCGAGACAACAGCCAGAAAGAAAACAGGCTCTCATTTTTTTCTGAAAACAAAAGTAAGTGAATTTAACAAAGGTATCCGTCTTGTGATTCTATCTTTTTACTTGTTACTTTTCTGACGATGCAACACTTTAGAGGGTTTCATATTATATTTGTATATGTCTTTAGTGTGAACAAATGCAAACACATTCTAAAAAATACAAAATGTTAGGTGCAATTTGACAAGTCTGTGGTTTTCATTATTTTAGTCCTGTTGTCCAGCCTCAGCAAGCAAACATAGTGCTAAAACCTTAATGCAACAATTTGGAATGGTGCAAAGTTCAGGTTCCTTAAATAGGCTGTGTTCTACACTGCTGCGTTGCAGATTTTACAGTTCAATAATTTTTTTTGTTGCTTTATGTCTTTTCTCTCTACAGAAGTGGGATCAAGACACAGACCACCTCCACGCAGAGATCTGACCATTGTAAGATAAAACAGATGGGATTCTATTAGATTAGAGGATAATCATTTTTTCTCTAAATGCTTTCACTGATTTAGACACCTGTACATCTCTCTCATATCTTACAGCCACGTGGTGCAAACCTACCCAAGCCACCCATTCCTCCTCAGGTTGAGGAAGAGTTCTACACTATAGCAGATTTCCAGACTACCATCCCTGATGGTATTAGTTTCCAGGCTGGAATCAAAGTTGAGGTAGGTTAGATATTTTGTAAAATTTCATAAATTGCACTAATAAAGTATGAAAATGTATTTTATAGTGAAATATTTTATTAGAAGACTTAATTAATATATTTATTGACCTTATCTTTACTGTAAACTGTACAGTAAAATAAAATGACGCATTTTTTTGAACCAATCAGGTGATTGAGAAGAATGCAAGCGGTTGGTGGTATATCCAGATAGATGAAAAAGAGGGCTGGGCCCCTGCCACCTTTATTGACAAATACAAGAAGACCAGTAATGCCCTGCGACCAAATTTCCTTGCCCCTCTGCCCAATGAGATGGAAAAGCTGAGACTGGAAGATGGTGGTTCTTCAAATGTTTCAGGCACAGATGACAATTGGTCCAAGCCTTTGCCAGATGAACCCACCACAGCTCCTGAGTCCTCTGCTCGGCCTAAGCTGAGAGATTGGAAGTCCAATGCCAGTAAGGGAGCGTCCGTCTTCTCCGGGCCTTTGCCTCCAGCTCCAGCTGCTCCTCCAGTCGAGGAGAAACCTGCTCTGCCACCTCGAAGGGAGTCCATTAATAAGAGTTTTGAATTGGAGGTAGCAGAGAAACCAAGATCTGATCATTCTAAGCCTTTGCCCCCAAAGCCCCCAGCTCCTGGGGTCATAATGCCACTTGTTACACCTAAGCCACCCCCCTTCAAACCAGACAAACCACCTGAGAAAAAAGAAGATAAGAGCAAAGCTCTTCACCTTCGCAATGAGATGGGTCTTGAATGTGGCCACAAGGTCTCTGCCAAAGAGGTAAAGAAGTTTAATCTGAAGCCTGTACCCAAACAGCCCCCAAAACCCAAATCAGATGAGCCGGAAGAGAAACCCGAGGCAGCTGCTCCAGCTGTATTTATGAAGGCTAAGCCAGTGGTCCGACCCAAACCTGTTCCAGCTGCGAAGCCAGATCCCCCAGCCGAGAACAAACTAGACATCACCAACCTGAGAAGCAAACTGAGGCCATCAAAACCTGCTGATGCTGGCTCTGGGTCAGCTGAGATGAACCATCAGAATGATACCTCATCAGCAGTAAACAGTTCAAACCACAACTCACCCCCTGTTCATGCCCCTCCTCTTAATAACTGTGACGAGCCAAAACTCCCCCCAAAACATATTAATGGTCATGGCCTAGAGAGCTCATCACCCCCTGCAAAACCACCAGTGCCTCCCCACAAGGAGCCCCCTCAGAGACCCCCTGCCATGGTTCCAAGGAGACCTCCACCTCCAAAGAAGTGTGACCCATCTAGCCCAACTGAGCTCAAACCTCCGCCTGCTCTAAAAGAAACCCAGGACACTCCTAAGGCCGGACCACCACCACTCAGCAGACCCCCTCCCCCTAAACCCAAAGGGTTTGTTCCATCACCTGCAAACAAAGAGAGAGAGGAGTCCAAGATTAATAAGGGCCCGATTCCTCCCAAACCCCCACTGAAGAGTGAGAAACCCAGTCCTCCCAAAGACAAGCTTCCACCTTTACTCAAGGAGCCCAGTAAGGATGAGCTGTATCTAGCTGTAGCAGACTTTGACGGGGATGAACAAACAGCTGGTTTCAAGGTGGGTGCAGTGTTTGAGGTGCTGGAAAAAAACAGCAGCGGTTGGTGGTTCTGTAAAAATGTCGGAGAAGAAGTTGAGGGCTGGATTCCCTCTAATTATCTGAGCAAGAAACCTTAGTGTGGATTGGCTTTCATCTGAATATGAATAAAGAAACTACAGATTTAAATTAACAAAATATCACTACTTTGTAGCTAATTAGCATTTTTATTTATTAGGTTTCTTTTTTAATTGACACATTTTTATGCTTAATTTTTATAAGGATGTTCTACCTAATCTAAACCAGCAATAACACATAACCTTATGTGTCTTGTTTTGTTTTTTTTTGTTTGTTTTTATCTAAATATTCATGAATTATTAGGTAGAGTTTTTTTGCTTTTATTGTCCTATGCTAGTTGCAGCCTGTGCCAGTCTTGTCAATTTATAGGCTAGACACTATAATAGCGATAAATGTATCTACACCCATGCCTTCAGTGATATGGTGCCTCAATAGTATATGCAAAGTGCTTAATTAAATATTATGCAACTGTAGTTCAGTAAAATGTTAACAAAAAATCTAAACTCCACTAGTAAAGTAGATCCAACCAGTTTATGTCGAGCATAAAAAAACTGTTATAAATCCATTAGACGGAGAATGCACATGAACTCACTGGCGGAGTTCAGTGGCATCATCTGGGCTTTCAGAGTGCTGTTAGCAATTATGAAAAGATGTCTTTGCCAAGTAGAAACGCTATTTTATACTCAATAATGCATATTTTTTGTGCTATTGTAATGTTTTTCTTTGCAAATACTGTTGCAGTAACTTGTAACAGATGTGCACTTTTTAGGTCATTTCAGATGAGGTAGGTTTAAGGTTTGCACATGCTGAAGGGAGACTGTCACCATGCATTTTATTTTTTAGTTTTACTTGTGCTTGTATTAGCCATATTTTTATATTCACTGTAAGAAACTATCCAAAGTAAAGATGAGGTAAGAATATCAAAACGTAAAGATGATGTCTCACAAGTATTTTAACAATCATTATGTTACATCCAAAAGAATTGCAGATGTGTGACTGACAAAGCATAAGAAATGCAGTCTGTGGTTATTTGTGCAATGATTGACAGTGGTGTAAGTGTCTGTTTTTCACAGATGTCTGGTGCTCAGATGACAGCAAAGTGTGACCATTGTATAAAAATGTTTTACATTTAATGCTTGACTGGTCTCAGGCATTATAGCAAATTATTTTTATTGTGTAGTAATGAGAGTCATATCTAACTGTTATCACTTTTCTCTGATGTCCATATGTTAGGTCTTTTAATCTGTAGTGATGAAGGGATTAGAGGAAAAAAATGGCCAAGAAAGGATTTGGCTGGTTGATTTGTAATTTGTAAGAAAAACTGATACTTTTTTTTTTTGTTTTTTAACCCTTCTCTTGTCAAGATGAGTGAGAAGTAGGTCAGTTAAAGACTGACTGCCAGTTTCACATCTGGTGGACATGTATGTCTGTAGTTGTGGACATAATCAGACAAAGCTACAAACTGTAACACTGATTCTGTTACGCTTCTAGTCGCTTTAATGTTGCAGCTCTTGCCCACATTTTATACAGAAAAAAAAAAACAAGTATGTTACCAAGTAGAGGGTAAAAAAACAAATTTCAATGAAGTTATATTTTTCAGGTATAATTTAAGTGGACAAAGGGCAGGAAAGAGTACAGTGCAAGACAAATGTATGGGTTGATAGTGTCATCATGTCAGTATTGTAATCTTTTTTTATATGTATTTTTCATTACGTTGTCTCTTACTTCAATAAAATTTTCAGATTTTTCAGTTCAGCTGTCATACTGTGTTGTGAAATTGCATTTCAGAACTTGGAAAAGTAAAAAAACCTAATTAGATTTTTTAGGTGACCCAGCTCTAGTTACCTTTGCAGGTCTCCTATAAACTATATTATCTGTCCAGCGTTTCCTGTCACCAATTGTTGCTCCAGTTCTTTCAGGTGTCAAAGGAGCCAGTGCCCTTTGCTACAGTGACTAATGACAACAAGCATGTGATCAGTGAGTCAGTGTAAATACTGAATGCAATGTACCATCATGTACAGCTGATTCTCCTCCTTTCTTCAAGGTCCCATTTGTCAGTCTACTTTGTATTTCCTCCTGATGCGACTCATTCAGCTTTCAGCATTCTTTTACCTTCAGTTTGTCATTTGAGAAATGACGTCTTTAATCTGCATCAGACAGACTTTAAGCTGACTGAAAACCAGGCACTTACTGTGATATTAGAAATAGCCTCCACCACAATACAGTAATTAGAAAATCTCTATTTATTGAGTTATTTACAAACAGTGGTTCCTTCTGATACAGTTTCATTCAAACTCACAGCCCCTCCATACAAACAATGTTAAACTGAGGCAGAGAGGAAGAATAAAGGATAAAAATAAATGGAGCAACTAAATGTGACAATACATTTTTACAACAAATTTAAATACTTTTGAGACAGTGTCAGGAGAGAGAGGCTAAGCTGTACCTGATCCTGGAGGCTAAACTACTGCAAAAAAAACAAAAACAACACAAACAACACTTCCTCTCACTTAAGGCAACACATTCCTCAGCTGCTAACTAAAGGCACTCCCTCAAGATTATATAAAGGGTAATTATCCAAAATCAGATCATCATGTTAAAAATGAATTCAAAAAAATTCTAGTTTAAAAAAAAAGAAAGAAAAAGTTTCTTTCAGGAAGTTGATGCATCTACGTTTGGTTATATTCATTATTCATCCTCTAAGTGCAAAGGAAGATAAAGTTTGAGAAAAAGAAAACCTCTTTAAGCTTAACAAAGACATACATGTAATATTGCACTTTAGTTGGCAGAGAATGCATTTAATGTTTTAATTTAGATTTAAATCTTGTCTAACATCATTCAAAGAACACAACAGTATTTTACTTTGGTTTTATAATCCAGTGTGACTGCTTTTACAGTAAAAATACAAACAGGAAAAAAATCATTACGGAAATACTGAATATTTTACCTTTGACGGTTAAAATTTAATTCCTAATTGATCATTAAAAAGAAGAAATTATAAATTCTTTTAACTTAGGATTTAGCCTCATCCCCAATATAAACAAGATACAAAATAATAAGAACATCCTTCATACCAGCAGAGTTGGTTAAAAAAAAAAAGACAAATATAGTTAAATTAGCATTTGCTGTTATAAATCTGGCTTTTTTTTTTTAAATCAATAAAAATAAATAAAGGTAGACTTTGGCATTTTTATAACATGCATCTGACTTACTGAATCATAAAAATTTGGGAGATGTCTATGGTCATATTTGGAAGACAGCACAGATAAACAGAAAGTGCATAGTTACATGTTCACCAGATAGAAACAGACATGCTAAAAGAAATTCCCCTGCTTTGTTCTGAGGACGAGCAAAAAGCATTTTCCTCCTTGTTCACTTTTCAAGACTGATAACTTTGGTGTCTTCAGTTCACCCAAATTAACAGCCGCTGTGTTGCATTGTGCTCACGTTTCAGTGGCAAGCAATAAGGAGAAGATATGAACAAAAGAAAAAGAGTAAACACTGTATTGGGAGCAGATGCTATGTGAATGTAAAGTACACTGAGAGTTTTAAATTCATCAAATACACTTTTTTTCAAAGAAAAACACAAAGCAATTGTTAAACTAAAACAAAGGTAACTAATGGAGGGATAGGTATGTTGTTAGCACTGGCAACGCAAATTAAAACTGAGGCAGCAGGCTGTTGTTAACAGCTGTGGGTGTATGGGTGAGTGTGGTTGTGTGCTGCCGCTAACAATGGCCAGAAGATTGTGTGCACTATCTCACAGTGGCTGTTTTTATGTGGTAGAAGAGTCTTGGTAAGGCACAAACCTAGAGAGTCTATGGGAAGAAGTGGGGTCCACGAAATCAGCACTCTCGCTCATCTTGAAGAAAACCTCCTGTTCTCTTTTCTTCATGTTTAGCTCCTCTTCAAGGGCCTGGAAGGACAGAACAGTGGAAAACCAAAATAGGAACAAGATTAGAAGACACTGAGATTACAGAGAGGGAAACTTTACACTTGTCTATGTGCATGTCCCTATACAAGATAGGAGAAACTGTCTTTTCTCCTATGTCTTTATTGTATTTTACTTGGTACACTAGTTATAATACGTTTTAATTTCGTAAAATAAAGTGCTCTTTTGTGCAGAGTATCATTTAAAAGGAAAAGTTTGACATTTTTGAGAAATTATATTAGTGTTTTGGCCAAAACTCAGATAAGAGGATGATAACACTCAAATGTAGTCTTTGAATATGAGAGAAGATTAGCTTAGCTTAGTATCTGTGCCAAGGTTTGCCACAAAGTTGTTACAGTATGTAACGTCAGTTCATCCTGGTTGATAGTAATTGTAATAAAACTAATTTGTATGTATCTATATACAGATTACACACAGGAGAGATAACATGTTAATCAGTGAGCTTTAGAGGTGTTTATGAACTTTGGAAAGAACCAGGAAAGCTGTTTCCTGAAGCTCCCATTCCCACTGTTCTCAGTCTTTCTCTAAAGTGTCAGCATGAGAACAAATAAATATGCTTACAAAAATACTGAATTATTTCTTTAATTAGTTAGCTTGTTTCTAAACATTTTACATAACAATATCTTCCTTACCCTTTCCTAGCATGTACAAACGGATCATGAAACATGGGTCATTTTGTGTATTAGAACTATGTTGATAATCAGCATAAGCTTTGAAAACATATGGAATTATCATTATTCTATATTATATTATTAATGACAGGAAAAATGTACCTTCTTCCTTGGTTTCAGCTGATCCCTCCATTCCCTCATCAGCTGATTGTGTTGCTCATCCAAATTCTTTAGCTTCTGGGTCTCGTTCTCAACCAACAGGTGACATTTTTCATTCTGGAGCACAAAAATGAGTTAGTTAATCACTACAGCTCACTTACTCAGTTCATAGTGTTTATCATCTTGTTCCATGCAAACAAATAAAAATCCAGTACAGAAACAAAGGCAAGAGACAAAAAGACTAACAGATAAACACAACAGTGATGTGTGTAAAATATGACTCACCTGTAGAAGCTGCAGTTCCCTGTTGTTGCTTTCACACTGTCCAATCATCTCTCTCATCTGGCTCTCGTGCTTCTGCTGCTGTTGTAGCCTCTCTGCCTTCTGCCGCTTCTCCTCCTGCAGGGAAAACTGGAGACGGCAAACGGAGTGAGTTAACTGGATAATGAACTTCATGCCTCAATATCAAATTAGAAATGTTCATTCTTCTTACTTGTTTGATCTTCTCTCTGTCCTCTGAGGCGCTGCCCGTCGAGTTGATGCGGAGGCTCTTCTTAAACATGGCCATGCGGGTCTTAGCTTCGCTACGCTGGATCTTAGGTAGCCGGTGCTTTTCCTGCTGCTGCCGAGCTTTCAGAATCTCAGTCATTCGCTGATTGTAGTGCTGCATTTGTTCTCGCTCCTGTAGTGACACAGACAATAGATACATTTATAGTAGAATATAAAATCAAAAAGCAACGAGAATGAATTCCTGTGACTTGAGCAGGGGTGCAATGCACAAATGTACCTTCTCATGTTTCTTGAGAAGTTGATGCCTCTGGAGGAAGTATTGCTCTTTCAGCTGCTGCTTCAATAACTGGTGTTTCTCATAAAGATTTTTTTCTTCCATGTCCCATATTGTAGCTTCACGATCTAGACAGTTATAAAACAAAATATGTCAAGAGGGAAAGGCTAAGAACAACAAATCATTATTGTTTAATCCAGTGCTTAACTTATAGCGGTACCTCTGATTAGTTGTTGCTTCTTGTTAAGGAAATTTCTCTCAGTGTCTGCAATCTGTTTCTTGTTGTTCGAGGTAATTTTCCTCAGTGTGGTATCCAGGTACTCCTTCTGCCTTGTCGAGAATTTCACCTCCTAAAACACAAAATGTAGAAGGATTATTCCCGAATTTTTTTCCAAGAGAAATTATATTAACAAAATGGTTTTGGTGCCTTAACAAAAACGCAGAATGGGATATTTCAGGCATTTTGACCAAGAATGTATAATAATATATCTGGCTCAAATGTACATCAAACAACTCACATCTGTGATCTTCTTTTCTTGGTAGGTATTCATCCTCTGCCTCAAGGTGTCTTTACGCTGACTTCTGGGCAGCTTGTCAACAGACTGTTTTACCTGAATAAGGCACATTTCAGCTATTTAATAACAGACTAAACACATACACACAAGTAAAACAGCAAAGTATGTGAGGAAATACAGGAAACAGGAACTGCACAATATTAGGCTGAGGACTGAAAGTGCTCTCTATCCCTATCATTCTTTTCTCCACATCCTATTAAGATTTAACTTAAATTAGTGTAAAAAGATGTAACTGCTGACTTATTTCACACGTACCTCCTTTTTCTGGCGCTTTAGGTCCTCCTGGAACTTGTGGTACTCTCGTTCCTGCTCTGCTTTGATGCGTTTGGTTTCATCTCTAAGTTTAACAGTGTGCTCTGTCTCCATCTTCTCAATAGTCTGTTTCTGATGCTTCTCCAGGTTCTCTAGCTCTATGTCATAGTGCTTCTTCTTGGCCTGGGACACACCAATAGGAAACAAGGACGCTATAAGATCAGGACTTATAATGCAAAACAAAGTATGGCTGTACATCCTCAGAAGATACTCTGGCAACATATCATTACTCAAAACAATCTGCAAGCCTGCCATGTTAAAGTAATTGTTTTTAAAGCTGGCCGTGTAGTAATATTGGCATCCACATAAAAATGTGACAGTATGTCTTAGTTGCTAGAACTGCGTCTTTTCAAAGGCAAAACGCACAGCATTCATTTGATGCAAAAAATGAATGGGGGGGGCTGTGACTTACATTCATTTCCTGGTCGAAACGTTTCAGCATTTGCTCTCTCTGCGTTTCCAGTTTGGCATTCAAAGCAGCCTGAGCACGGTGCTCCTCCTTCTGCAGCAGACGCAGCTCACGAAGCTCCTGACGCCTAAAACACACAAGTTATTGTTTTCCAGCATGTGCATCTGGCTTGAGTTCAGAAGTTGATTTTTTTTAGTACTTTATTACTCTATTCTCTTCATGGGTGCTGTTATTTAAAAAGTTGAACATTTAATTATTAGTGAACTACTTTTTGACTCAAAATGGGATTTTAGGAAAGAATGTTTTTCCTCGCTGTGTATCGGTTTTCTGGGATTGACTGTTACACTACAGGAGACAAGAGACAAAGTTAAGCTGTGCTTTGGCAGCAGTGGAAGACCACACAGCATCCAGAACTGACTAACAAGTGTGACTGCTTATTCGACAAATGTAGGTTAGTTCAGCTACATGTCAAGGAGCTGTTCATGCTGCTGTTTGCCTGTTTTTCAGTGTGACAATCGACTTAAAATTCAAATGATAAGACGAAAACAGGGCCAAACAATAAGTATAATAAAATTATATAATGCATTGCTTATGTTTAGGTATACATAAGAAATAATTTACTAAAATGGAAATAGTGTTTATAATTACTTTGAATAGACAGTGCAATGTCATATTTCCACCACTAGATGGCAGTAGTAATGCACCAGGAGCAGCAGTGTTTTCCCTCATTTATCATGTTACTGATTGTACAAAGTTATTTTAAAACCCAATAAAATTTTATTTAATTAGACAACAAAAATGCAACTGGACTCCCAATTCCCTACACCAACATAGAGTTTAATTTTCTAGCTAAAAGACATTTTTCCTTTTCTTACCCAAATAAATCTTTTTTATTTTATAACAATTTGGGTATCTCTGCATCTATGTACCCTGTGTATATGTAGTAAATGTAGTAGAAGCAACAGCCAACAAGCCACTTATCACTGTGTGGATTGCAGTCTTAAAACATTAAATTAAAATATAAAAGGAAAAATAAAATTAAAAATTCTCCTTATCTGAGCTAGTGTACAGAATGCATGTGCCGTAGAGATGGTCATCAACTTACCTCAGGAATCTCATCTCCTCATCTTTCTTCTCATCATCGCCGATGATCTTGGATGTGGTCACGCTCACCTCCACTCCTTCAATCATGAACTTCCTGGTTCGCTTCAGGGTTTTTCTTGAGAAGTCCTGAGGAGCAGATCAAAACAAATCCTTGATTGTACTTCTGTACGTTTTATTTACGTGACTGAGAGAAACTTTGAGACACTCCGGGGGATAAAATAAACAGTGTAGCATCTACACTTTAATTCAATTCATTCAGTATTGCTGAACTATAGTTTAAAATGTTGCAGCAGAACCAGTGATTAACATCACACCCACAGATGTTCTCAACACCAATCAGTCACTTTATCAGACATCACACAGCTCCCTCTACACCACATAAGACCACATAATAGGCTACTCTCCCGACCCGTAAACACACTTTGATGTGAAGATCTACCTTTAAATATGCGTCTTTTTTTTTTATTCCCACTTATTTTCTCTAGAACGTGAGACAGTTCTGTATTGATAAAGGCATTAATATTCTTGTTGATCTGGTTCTACTGTGCCTAAACAGCAAGATGCTTCATTTGTCACCTCAATCACAGCCCCATTCAGGAACTAACTAAAAACATCACAACCACATCCACTACATATGAAACATTGTGATCTTCATGAAATCATTAAAACAATACTGAAATTCTTTATCTATAGTACATTCAGTTGCTTTTTACCACTACTAAAATATTGACGTTCAAGGTTCGAATTAAGCAACAGTCAATTTCCTCCCATGAACATACCAAGAAGTGGATCAGTGGCTTGTTTTTTCTTAGATAAAAGTTAAACTCAAACAAATTTAGGATGTATTAGACAGCACAGGCCATTCAAATGTCTATGGACATCAGGCAACATAATATTCATATGAGCCAGAGCAGAATCCAACGCTATAATTGTATTTTCCTTCAATCAGCCATTGTTATGACTGACTAAAATGCATGTTGACAACTGGTTGCATTTCCAGCGCCCTCTATCTAAATCAACATCCACTAAAAATATTTCACAATATTTCGCAGTGAAAGGGCAGGGTTTACACAGCAAACACTGGATGGTGTCACTTCCTGGTTTATAAATAGTTGATATATAAAGAGAAGAGCAGAGCAGAGCACAGAAGTGAAAATCGAAGGCGAGTGTACGAACACTAGAGCAAAGTGAAAGGGGGGAATAGAAGCAAAAGAGCAAGGGCACAATTACAGAAGAAACAACCGGGAGCTCTCCTCTGTGTTGTAGGAGAATTATTGTGGTTTGTGTGAACTGCTGTGCTCTGTCAACTTCGTCATGGAACCACGGCAGCTGAGTAAATAGACTCCATATGAATCTGTACGAGCTACTGGACGCTACTTTTACACCATTTTATACAGATGATTGTATTAATGCCAGGCTGACACATGTAGTAATATTAAAAATACAATGAAAGTTTTTATTTTCTATACTTTTGAATAAATATGACTTGAAACTTGATTTTTTACAGATCCCACTGATTAAAATTTCCCCTTCAATAAATGACACGATAAATAAATGAATTAGTATTTATCAGTAGTCTCATTTGGTAATTGGGTTCTGTTTATCTAATTTCAGGACTTAAATCACATTTTAGGTAATTTAGAGAACATTTGAGAGGGTTCACAAACTTCTGAGCACCACTATTCACATACTGTAGCTGTTTCATTGTGTTATATTATACAATTGCACTATAATCTCAGGGCATGGGGATGTTTCTCTAACTCTTCTGGACACGCGGGCCAACATTCTTCATTCACAAAACTGCACACAGCTCTCATGTGCCCAGATAAATTAATGAAAAAACATTAAGGCAAATCGAAACTTGACTTATCACACATGCCTGTCTTCCTGTCCTAAAACAAAGACGGCCTATTTGCTCTCACTGCAGAATGCTGAATAATCTGTTCTGGAAAAACTTGTCATGCCACAAACAGACAGCTCTATAGACAGCTAACAGCATTTCAATCACAGTTAGTCCATAAGCCTCCAGAAGCAACTGAATGACAATGACAACATAGACTTCCATTCACAGTGGTGAATGCTGAACTGTGCCCACACAAAGGGCGCTGTTGGTCCCGATGAATGGAAGATGTTGCATATTTTGCTACAGAAAGGCTTGGTGTTTAATGCTGAAACTGTTTCTTCTCTCCCTTTAGATTCCAAACTTCCAAAGTGTTTAAGTAATTCAGTCCAGATTCGAGCAATAAATGTAGAATTAAATCATAACCAATTAAAAACTGAATAAACTCATCGTTTCTGAAAAACTTTAGGAGCGTTAATTAGTATCATTCTACATATCCTCCCTGAACGTGGTCCAAGCCTAATGGAAGACAGGCTGTCCTCTGTTTGAGATAGTTAACACCCACACCCCAAAACACAGCACAGTGCAGTTTCAGTTCTACTGTGGGTGGCGGGAAGTCGTTTTTCCAAGGAGGGGTTCTCCTACAGAGACGGGGAGCTGTCTCTGTAACTCTTTTACACTTCATACTGAACTATTTCAGTGCAAAGACATGTTCTACTGAAACACTACATTACATATACAGTACATTTGTGATAATTCAAGTTCATTTCTCCTGCATCGACTAACTTTTCCATAAAGCTACATTTTCGTTCTCGTTGGCATTTAAGACTGAAGGAAAACACATCTAGGACATATCAAGGTGTTCACTAGATATTTGTCATTTTCTCAGTTTGCTTCACTTTCACTCACCTTTGAGGACAATGACATTCCCTTGTGGGTCGACAAGTCCATGCTCTCTGATGCCATGCTGCCTGAAGAGTAAGAGTATCGTTTGTTGACTATCCCTCCGTTGAAATAAGGTGAGATGGTCTCAGCATTTTCTCCTATGGATGTACGATCTGGAGTTTCCTTTACTAGGCTGCCATTCCGCCCAGAACGGGGTGTAGCTGTTGAAGACGTAGCAGAGGAGGGTGCGGGAGTGACAGCGGGACTCGGAGATGACGAGCCTCCATTAGCCACAGTGTTTCTCTCCTCAATCGACTGGATCTTGGGCGTCTCTTGTGAGTGTCTGGTGATGCCAGCATGCTCAGATGAGGAAAGGGATGGTGGCTGTTCTGTTTCAGGGGTCTCCACAGCAGCCTTAAAAATAAATTTCGTAATTGTTATCGGAATATTGGAATACACCACAAACAATTTTCCATCGGTAGATGTACTTCTAAATACCTTTTCCTCCTCTGATGTAGGGGTGCTTTTCCCATCCTCAATGCCTGAGTCAGAGCTGGAAGTCTTGGTTGAGGCCTCGCTTTCAGATTTCTCTGACTCAAGAATGACATCAGCCAACTCCTGTGGAGGCTTTGAAGAGCGATTCTGTCGCGGCAGGGGAACAGGGACCACCATGGCAGGACCTGGCTGCTCCTCTATATGTGACTTGGCCTCTTTCCTGGCCAAAGGCATTGGTGTGGCTGAGGAGGGTGTACTGGGGCCTGAGGGGCCCGGAGACTGGTCCCCCTCCAAACTGGTCTGACTGGCCTGGCATGGCTCTTTACCTGAGGGCTAAAGGAACAAGGAGGTGTGAGAAGAGAAGTGTCGTTATGCACTGATGTGACAACATTTGATGTTTTAAGGATTTAAGGCACTGGTGGGCTCCCAAATGTTAATGTTTTCAACCTTTGGTTTTGGCCCAGATGCTAATGGATAAAGTCCTTTGGGCCTCCCACCTTCAGTGACCTTTGCTTTAGTAGGAATGCAGTCAGTCCTGCTTTCTACTCCTGCAATGACACTTTTCACTGTAGCCAAGATGCCTGTCTAATCAGTAATAAGCACACGAATAATCACAGGTGGAAGGCTTGTGTAAGCTAAGTTTAAGGTAGAAGGTCAGAAAGTTTTTAAAAGCATTATTACCAACACAAACTGTCACTGTAAACTCTTATTTAAGCAAAATACAGTTTGTCCAGCGTTCACAAAGTTAAATTTAAGACATTTATAATATCACATACAATTTATTTTTTGATGGTCAGAAGATGAAAGTTATCAGAGAAACATTTAAGGTTTATGAAGCCTAAAATAATTTCTTGAGAGTGGATTGCATCCTGGAATCAGCCTAAGACAACCTGCCAACTTAAAGGCAATCAAAACCATAAAGAACTAAATATTAACACAAAATAACTAATTACTAATAAACCTTAAACAGATTGGCAAGTTTCTAAGGTCACAGTTGAATCTAATTTCACAAGGTTCTAGACATATGTAACATTTTCTAGACATGAAAAGACGTTTTTCTGTAAATAAAAACTCCATTAAGATGCTACTTCAAGGTTACCATAATTTCATACAAACATCAATGTAATGATGTTTATTATTCAAAAACAATGTAAATGTGTAGCCATAGCGCTCATTTTTTTCCTGCGGCCAATGGGCAGTTTGGTGTGAAACAGACACCTTCATCTTTCTAATGTCAAACAGCTCTTGGCTGTGTATGATATACTGTACTGGGAGAGATAAACAGTGAAGTAACTGCTTGGCTGGGTTGCAGGGCCTTGAAACCCACAGTATTACAGTATGTGTCAGAACGGTGCCCGCAGGAGTGGCCTTGTTAGAAAAAGTGAAGAAACAACTACGAACAGTTAGCTGAGCAGTGAGAATGAAAATCTGAGCCATCTACACTAAAGTCGGCTCGGTCACTGGGCCACAGAAAACTGTCTCTTTTTTTAATTAAGGGTCTGGATTTTGCAGCAGAACAATGCTCGAACTTAAAGAATATTTTCCATCTGGGGATGTGAGGCGACAGCAATTCTACACAGGAGTGAGGCCGAACGCAACACCTATATTTAACCATGTGTGGGTGTGGGTGAAAGTCAGTATTCCGGTTTCTGTTCCTTTGTTTTTTTCCTCAGGCAGGCAATAAAGTGCACCCTCCTACCATGTGTGCTTTCTAATCTTATGCCCTCTGAGGATTTATGAATGGCTTCTGCAGAATGGACCATCAAGCTTTTGGCAGGAAGGTCATGTTTATAGGGGAGAAAAAAAAAAGGGTCGACAAGCAAGTACTTCAAAACGTGGAGGAAGTGGACAGTTAAGGCAGACTGGGTGTGCTTTCAAAGCATGGCTTCGTGTGCAGGCAAATATGATTGCATTTATGTCATTACGGGCATTCGTTTCAGCTCAATTATATTGTGTGTTTGCTAAAATGGTGGCTCTTCTAAGTAAGTATGTTTCAGCTTCACAGCACACGTGTCACTGTTGTGTAAAATGTCAGATCGTAACAGTTCGGGTCCCACTTTTTAATCCCAGTCACGTATAAGCTTTTGTGCAAGAACTGATCGCAGCTTTAGGCTGCTGGAAAAACATGGACTACCCACTCTCCATTTATAAACAAAACAATGACAAGAAAGAACAGAACAAGAAAAAAATAAAAGATCTAGGTTTGGTACCACAGTGAGCTCCATTGCATCGTCTTCTTCTCCTTCCTCTCTATTGTCCTCTATTTCCTCCATGACCTCCGCCTTGGCCTCGGCCACCAGCTCCAGCAGCGGGCGATTCGACTTCACAGAGCTTACGAAAGGATGCTGTGGATACAAGAGGCAAGAGATGGAGCGTAAATGAGTTAGTAGACATTTGTCGAAGAAGGCTGCAAATTCTGTGAAATTTAAATGCCAAGGGAGCAGTTCTGAACACAAACAACAATCCATTACAAACTCTTTCACTTCAGGGGAAACTACCTACCACCTGGCAGTTCCTGAATAGAAACAACAATAGTTGTGTTAAATATGCTGTGAGCATTAAAATTACATACCAAGTAACTATGTTGAACATAACTTCATACGATTTAAAAAAAGCAAGCCATCTTTTGTTCATCAATGTCTACACGGAAAATATGTGTTTTGCAAGGGTGCACGTTGAGTGCACTGAAAGTAAAAAACTAAATTAAAGCTTGAGTGACACAAGGATAAAAGACCAATCATCTATTATTCAGTGCTCTGCACTACTGTGTAATTTAATTGGAGCAGCTGACCAAGGGAAAAGGCTACGTGGCGCTGGACCGTGAAGTGTGTATGCAGGAGGTGTGTGTGCAGGAACACAGGTGTTAGTGTGCTGGGGTTTGTCCTTGTGGACTGTATTAGCCCTCAGCTTTCGACTTCTCCAGTGACAAACAACAGTCAGCTGTTGTCTAATTGAAACAGGTAGATGCAGAGTGACGTCTAACCATCTATCGTGGAATTAGGAGTACATGGATAAGAGCTTTTTGTTTTTAATTACCTTGGCATTTTTCATGAATACAATGTACTGAGCCACATTGAGAGCGTGAGGTGTTAAATGCGAATGATCCTAGGTTTCATTTATGCAAACAGATTTTAAATTGTGCATAAAACACTAGTCCCAAGTGTGTTTCCTGTCCAGGCAAATAAAGGGAAGACCTGCAAAACATGCAGTGCCTTGGAATTTATGATGCTGTTGTTGACAGCTGCACTGATTGATACAAGACACATTTAGTGTTCAGTTAAATGATTAATATGCCAACAACAATACACGCCATAACTTTCTGAGTACACAGCAGCAGGCTGAGAGATCAGCCATCGCTACTTCTGGTGCGGAGTGAGATCAGTAATTACTCAACCTTGACCAATAATACTTGAAACCTGATTTAGCAACACTAAGAAAAAGACAGTTGAACTTTGGTGTTGCAATGGGCCCATGACGTAAGGGAAAAAATGAAAAACATGATACTGAAATACATATTACTACAGAAAAATGTCATTCCTATTATTAAGATTTTGCGAGCTCAAGATCAAGCAGAACACGTTTGATGAGGAAAGGATTCAGAGATACAACAAGCTGCACATTTTCATTTTCTAGATGAATCTTGTCTACAAATGTCAGAATGCGGTGAGAAATGACCATCACAACTTCAGAATCTTTTTTTTTAATCCAGCTAAGGGTCCAAACCCCAAAGACAGAGTTAAGACAAGGACAAGCAACAGATCATTAAGTTTATATAGCTGAAAAAGAAAAAAATCACTACATAGTTCCTAGTTAATTCTTGTGTAGTTTGCAGCACTAGTACCACCTTTTTTTTTAGAACCATAGAACAAAAATACACTCAGGAGATCCTAGTTACTACTATTAATCTAATGCAACACTGTTAAAATGAATGACTTGATCAACATCTGTGAATCTCCTTTAGGCACCATCTGTAAACCTACAATAATGAACATCTGAGATTTCAGCTTCACTGTTTATTGGAACAAGTGATCAATGCTCAACACAAGCTCAGGCTTCCCAAGGCAAGTCAAATATGGAAAAAGGTAAACACTGTAGTGCTGCTGCCTTGTTAAATGTCGCTTCTGTGTGTTTTTTACTGTCATTATTCCATTAAGATGTGGATCAGTGGAGCTTAGGTCTACTGTTTAAATTTCATGCTGCTTTATTTCCAGTGAGACTGATTTTGTGAATTTGTCCTTCTTGCATGGCTGAGCAGACAAAAAGGTTAAATGCAAAGACTAAGCTGTGCTGGGGAACCAGAGGAGGGAGCTGCAAGAGGGCAGAGTTTCCTTTGCATCAGTGATAGTGGAAGCATGTGAACTTCTGTCTTGAGTAAGTTTAGGCTTTAGATCTTGGGTTTGTCTAGTTTTTGGAAAATTACAACATTTTTGTCACTTCTTCAAAGAGCGGTTTAGAGGTTAGGACTTGTTTTTAAGGTCAAATTTATAATTAGGTTTA
>OMLM01007504.1:0-15804 GCA_900302695.1 Helostoma temminkii
AGAATAACTACTGTCAATTATAAACTTTGCTTTATAAATGTGCAGTCACCACACAACAGAAAGATATAAATGATAAGAACGCCTGTATTGAAGCAGACACATGGCTTGGTTTATGTAAAGATAACCAAACGTAGCACTGAAAATCTGCACTGCTTGCAGTTGGGTTAAGAAGAAGAGGCTTGAGGATTTTCTATTGTTTTAGCACTGTAGTGTGCAAAGTAAGCTTCTAGAGAATAATATAAAATCAATGGTGAGGACAGAATACTTCTAATATCTAATGGTGTCTTATCCACATTAGGCTGGACATGGCCTCAGAGACCTCGGTTTATAGATGGTGAATAAGAGTAGATGGCTCTGGGGCATCTCTCTCCTCTCAGTGAAGTACAAAGAGCTATCAGCTCACATGACAATAGGTTTGTGAAGTGGTATATGTGATAAAGGTTGAAAGAAAAGAGAAAAAGAGAGAAAGAATCAAGCCCCTGAGGCCTCAAGTCTAGACTTCAGACCCAACAAATTGGTAATCATATTGTCAGTGTTTCGTTGTGTGTGTGGCTGTGTGTTTTTGTCCTGGCTGTTGAGATTTAAATGTGTGTCTTTGTGTCTGTAGCCACCTAGGTTTCCATTTCCCGCATTAGAAGCTGGACCACGGCTTCACTGCTTTCCATTTAAGATTACAGATTACAGCCGCTAAATCCAGAGCTTCTAAGGTCCCTTGCATCTCTGCCACCATGGGTCATGGTTAAGTAATTGGCTTGGCACAAACTGTTCACCTCCAGAGAGGTGTAGGGTGACACTGAATGGGCAACCATTCAACATACTGTAATGTTACAGAGAATCTATAATATCAGCCTATTTTAAGTAAATGCACTTATGGAGTAATTGATGGGCATGCTATGTCTTAAACATCAGATTTCTCTGCATCAGGAGATTTGGCCAAGTGTGCCTCTTGTGGGCAGGAATTTATTAAATGCCTGGCTCCCAAAAGAATTGCTGTTGATCCGAGTTCAAAGCCATCGATTTG
This sequence comes from Helostoma temminkii, assembly GCA_900302695.1. Lineage (NCBI taxonomy): Eukaryota > Metazoa > Chordata > Actinopteri > Anabantiformes > Helostomatidae > Helostoma > Helostoma temminkii. Next base: position 1,022 of record OMLM01007504.1, read on the forward strand.
CACACCACCTCCGCAGAAAACGGAGAAAGAAAACAAAATGCCACATGCAGAAACAAGTCGCCATTGATTCCCTGATGGCTTGAAAGAAACCTTGGCACGTATAGTGCAACACAAGGACAGTTAGCTCTTTCCTCTCATGATGGGGGTTACTAATCAACTTGACAAGCCAGCAAAGCGGCAGCAGAATCACACAACGCAGCCTTCTCAACATGCATGTACAAAAGGTTGAGGATCCTTCGGTGCCAGAATTTTACACACTTCACCTCATCATGTATCTACCCAACATTAGTGGATTATAATTTAATCCTTGACACGGGCCAGCGGTGCATTAGCAAAGCAATAAATGTAGCAAATGCTGTGCCTGGCCACATATAAAATTTCTTGTATATACGGCTATGGTGGATTCTCCAGGGACTCCAGAGCCATGAATTTTAAAAATGCCAAGTGTGTAAAATGCTGCATGGTATTTACCAATCAGCAATGTTCAGCACTGCGGGTCCCAAATTGATCATTTCTGAACATTTAGAAAGTACCAGGGACATTTTGGAGGGGTAGAACTACAACCCTGAAACTAAATTTAGACCCTGATACCTCAGCTGGAAACGCTCATTTCCACAAAAGGTTCCTGGTGGTGAAAATGGGTCTAATCTGTAATTGACGCATGATGACAATGAGGGAAGCCCTGCTGACGTTCTTAAGAGCAAAACACAGCCTCCCTGTCAATACCAGTTCTACCCTATACAATAAGCAGAAGTTCTCTTAACAAAACATCCTCTGCCTTTGCTCTTATAACCTTCATTGCTACTGGATCATTAACCTACATCAAACTCTACATTAAACATCAGCAGGTCGATTTGCCACTCTGGATACCCCCCACCATGTGTTAGTCAATGAGCCAGCGTGCTAATAAACGCATACTGGGACAGCCCTCATGGCAGAAATATCGACTGGTCAGCGGCTACCTACAATGCAACATGATATTCAAACAGGATTTTCCAGAGAGAAAGCAACTTGTCTGAACAGTGTTCATTTTAAGTTGTATTAAAACAAATTTCTTCAATGACCTTTTAACTTTAATCACATTTGTGCTAAAAATGTCACATCTTTAACAAGAAACAAATAGCCTTTTTTTCCTAACTGTGGTCCTCAGTTACATCATTGGAGTTTCCTTCCACTGGCCATTATGTGTTTCTGTGCCACCCAATGTGAGGGGGGTGAGTTGACAGCAAGGGGCCACAGAGGGCAAAACCAGCAGGGAAATCAGAGCTCTCTCTCTTTGTGTGATTCAATATCACGCTTGTGTACCCATGAACGGATGCCAAGACATTCGAGTTCAGAGCCAAGGAATGAGCCACAGTCGCGTAAGGCTTTGGAGAGGACCGGATGGGTTGGGGGTGAGCTGCAGCGCTTCCAAACACACACACAATATATACACGCAGGAGAAAGAGAAATAAAAAAGCAGAGTTATAGGATATAGTCACTTACAAACAAACATGTTCTGGGACAGAATTCCAGTAAGCATTAGTTTGAATTTAAAAAATAATTAAAAGGCAGTAAGAGCATAAATTAAATCTTAATGTCAGTCCATGTGGCAGTTGCAAATGAATCAAGATGACTGTCTACGACCAAAGACAAGTGACGTAAACAAGCCGCTTCACAACTTAAAACCGTTAAGATGAGAAAACAGCAAGTGCTAGAACATCACCTGAAGAAAAAAAATGTTTTTAAAGCTGCAGTTTATTCTACATTCAGAGCAGCCTGACGAACAAAATCTCTAAACCCTCTGCTCACACTCACTGACAGTCCACACGTCAGTGCACATATCCCTCTGCGCTTCTGCTGCTCTCGGCTTGGCAAGTGGGTAGGAAAGAGGAATTGTGAATTATGAAATTGGATTATGAGTTCAGGAATCTACTGAGCCCCATATTGTCTGTCAGATGCTCCAGAGAATATTGTGAGGAGAAAATATATTATCTTAGAAAAATGAAATAGGGCGACTAGTGAAATGACATGCTGGTAAAATATAATAACTCAGCGCTTTATGGAGTAAAGAAAAAGATATTTTGCACAACCAAAGAACCAAAGATCCTTAGCAACTGTTGCCTAGCAGACCTTACGAAAAGAAAATACAGAACATAGAAAAGGTTTATTTATATTGACAGAAGGGTGTGGAGAGTCTATGCTGTGCTGCCACCTTCTCCCCTTGCTTTTCTATTTAAGAGTCCAGCGGTCTCGGAAACTCATCAAATACAACCACAGGCTTTCAAAAAGAAACATGCTTGTGAATACATGTAATGAGTATGAGTGCGCAGACTGGGTGCATTGTTTTGTCTGCGAGCTGCCTGCTACACTGGTTAATTGGTAGTAAAAAGCAGTAGCAAAACATTATGAGAGAATTCTCTTTATTGTGCAGCTTGTATTGTAGTCAAGTGTGTAAGGCATATAAAAATTATAGTTAATTAAAAAAACACTTCTTTTAACCACAAAAATAACAACACATACCCACATGCACACACAGCAGTCTAATTATGTGTTTTCTTGTGTGCTACACAATGCTGATGTCTTAACTCCCAGATGGCCATAAGAGAAATGTTAGTTACCACACGATTGCGTGTGTGTGCATCCGCACAGCATCTGCCCAACACTGCATGCTACGTGTGTGTCTGCCTGGCCCTGAAGCTTTCTGACACCAGAATGAGCCTAACTCTCAATTAGCGAATCACAGACACTTAAAGAGGAAACACCACAGGGAATGCTGGGAGAGAGCAAAGCAAAGAAATTTTAAAACAAAAGTGCCAGAGGGCAAGAGGAAAGAAAGATGAGGAAGCATGTGCAGAAAACTAGCTGATGGCCAAGTTTGTATGTGCTGACCAACACACAATACATCTGCTTGTTTGAAGATTGTAATACAGAGGCTTTGAAAGAAATCAAACTGTCAAGTGTTTTTGGATTTTGCATACACTTGTCTGAATGTACAATATACTATACCTCTCCCTTTTCTCTCACATATCTGGTCAAACTAGAAGATCATATGGGAAAAAATCCATTGTTGAAGAGTCTTTGTGGTCCAAAATGTCACTTTTATCAACTGGAAAAATTCACTACTGTGGTTTGTTTCACAAGGATATTAAATATTTTATAAAAACAGAAAAAAAACAGAAAGGATAAGTGAAATATTTCCAGAGTTTGGGACAGCTTGTCAGACAACTCAGGTCTATATCCATATTACTGCTTCCCATTCTCTAGATATGAAATATTACATTGAGGCTGAGTATAAAACCTGCGTTGTCAACTGCGGGGCAACACTGTAGGACAGGCAGCAATTACTCCAGCTTCCCAGAGCTGTTCAATATTCAGAGAGAGTGGCAGATTAAATAGGCTCTACCTCTGACTGTTAATTGGGCACAAGCAGGTCCGTCAGGGGCCAAGCATTAATCAGCTATAAAACACTCTGAGTGGAAAAGAGACACCTTGTGACACACACTCTTAGGTTTTGCTCAAGAGTTCTGTCCCTAATGCTGGCCTGCTCTATTTCCTATCTCTCATGTCATTAGTACCAACTACCTCAGGAAGCAGAAAATAAGCAGCTCCACAGAAGACTCCACAGAATGGGTCCAGGAGTACCATGGACATCACAAAGTCACATTTTGCCTTTAACAAGTGAGTTTTTCAAGTTTACAATTTGGACTAAGTGAAGGTTTCACCTCCTGCTCTGTATTGCAGTTCAGCCTTATAGCTCAGGGCATATTTCCTCAAACAGATAGCAGCAGGGGGCATCTGCCTTCCTGCTGTTCTTTGTCTAGTGCTGCTTGACAAGAAAAACATGCACAGGTTTTCATGTTGCCTAAAAAGTGATGTAACTTAAACATCAATATGTGCATTTACAAAAATGTCTAGTTATTTACTCATTTACTATGCACACACTCACAATTCCAGTGCCTAACCATTATTTGCACTTTTATGGTTTTCAACATAACTTGCTAATTGCAGTCCAAATAATAATCACATTTTTGTGAACCAGTTTTAACGTTAGCAACCTCAAAAATATAACATTTTCAAAAAAATGTGTTTCTATTCTTATGGGAAGATTTGTGTGATTCATTTTGGCAGCAGGGCTACTGCGTCTTTAACATTTTGGATTATTGGTGGGACATTTAAATCTCCGTGGGGAGAGGCTATGCTCTGCTCTGACCTGAATAAAGTGCTAAACTTGCTTAGAGCTGCAGGCCTGTCTGAGCTAACAGGATGAGGTTGTGAGGCCAGACTCTCGGAGATGGTCAGTCAAGTACAAATAAGTACACAGCATTGTTGGGATAGTGGACGGGGAGCAGAGCGATGATAGCCATTTTTAGCTTGACTTTTAAACTACTGTCCACTTCATTCATCTTCTGAGAGAGCTTGGGATGCCATGTGGGTGTGGGAGTACAGTGTTTTGCATGCATATGTGCAACTCTGTGTGTGTGTGTGTGTGTGTGTGTGTGTGTGTGTCTGTCTCAACAGGGATGTCGTGTCAAACTCAGCTGACTCACATGTAGCTATGTGAGTCAACCCACTGACAGGAAAATGTTGCAGTGGAAAGCTGACATAGGCTTCAGGTTTCAATGTCATTTTTATGACTTAAGCCAATAGAGACACTTGCACATATACACACTACACCTGTGCAAATGCACATATGACACCCCACGTGGTTTCAGTTCACTGTAGCCAACATATTTTGTCATGTTCGGTAAGTTTTACATTTTCTGCACTAATGTTCACACATCCCACTACCTGTGTTGCACAACATTAAGCACGATAGAAAAAGCTCTGCCTTGTGGCAGAGAAACAATTGTTGAAAAGCAACAAAGTCTCAGTGTGATGTTGCTTAAAAGGTCTGTAGGTTTTTAAAATATGCACAGTCCATGTTAAGCCCCTTTTAAAATAAATCTCTCTTGGCAACTGGAGTCTGATGATATTCTCCTTCCTCTATTTGTCATGCCACCTCCACAGCTCCTGCACCTATTTTCCTCACAGCTGGAACTCTGGGGGCAAATCTGAATGCTTCCAGAGTCAGGTTCCCTACAGCTTAAATAGGAGGCATGCAAGCAAATTCGGCTCACGGTTGTGTGTGTATGTGCTCCACAGGTGCCAACTCACACAACCCCGGAAGGAATAGAATCTAGGCAGCAAAATAGGAATCCCTTGTAGCATATGAATGAGCAGAGGGTGATTGAGTGAGGGGAAGGAATACAGCAGAGGACGCGTGTGTCTGGGATAATTTCAAACCCAGGGGGAAGGCAGCCTGCAGCAGGACGCAGGTGCTACATTCCTCAGACACATCACAAACAGGCAATATAGTGAGCGTAGCACAGACAGTGAGAGGCGGAGGTGGCGATGGTGGTGGTAGTTAGGGGAGGACAGTGTCAAAGAGAGAGCTGTCTGTCTTGGCATGCTGTAATGATGGAAGGACACCACCTGCAGAAAGGCCAAACCATGAACCAACTCTAAAACCGCAGAGTGAAAAATATTGTAAACACTGTGGCAAACAGAAACACACATAGTTATTTTGAGAACATTAACCCTTTGATAAGTATTTTTATTGCACAAAACTATCACTGACCTCACCTACCCTTAACTATTAACTATTAATATTTTTTAGATAAATTAGCATATTGCCACACACTGTACTGAGGTATTCTAGATGTAGGACTAAAAGAGCTGGTAAATAAGGCAGAGTTGCAGGGTAACCAGAAGGAAAAAAGCCACTTTTCTTCTGGTGACTGCATTGAGTCATCATATGCCAAACTATGTCAACACATCACGTGTACCATTACGTACCATCACTTTTCTGCCCCTCAAAATGGAAGCTACTACATGTGTCTACATTAACACAAAGAGCAGAGACACTTCAAGATGGTATTGACAGATCATAGGTTCTGTTCTTTCAAGAAGACACATCTCTGATAATAAATCAATAAATAAAAGCAAAAAATGTTAACATTTTTACTGCATTTACATCAACTTAACCCAACTGAGTGAGTCCTTAACCTGTGCACTGAATGAGTGTAAATCATTTTGAGGAGGGTTATGTACAGAATCTACTCCAGCCTGTGATAACTCAATTTGTACAGATAAAATCAGACTTAAAAGCAAAGAGTTTTATTGGATTTTTTTTTATTCAGGGCACCAGTGAGTGTTATATGCACCCATTGACTTTTCTATTTGTCCCCTGTATGTCCCCATCCTATATACAGTATGTGTCAGTGCACACTTCATCCTGGGATGAAGCAGATTATGAACAGGGCAATATGTAAGTGAAATACAGACACAAGCTAATTAATTGCTAATTAATCTGGCACTTTATAACATGAAACATTAGTGAGTTACATGGGCATGCTTTGTCATCCTGGTGATTAGGCTTGATTCAATCTAACTGACAACAACAGGAACGCTCTGAGATAGCAGTAGCAAAAACCAAAAGAGCAATGACAACTAATGTTGAATATTGTAAGGAGACCAAAATTAGTCATGCTCAGTTGTCAAGTACAATAGATATTATAAATAGGAAAACCCCAAAGACTAGAAGAGACAAGCATTAAGCCATAAAAGTAAATTGGATATCATGTCGCTGTTGATATTTGATGAGGACACATTCACTAGTGGTAGTAGTCCTGTTGCAGAGGCCATGACCATATGACAAAGTAAAACTGAATTTTTCAAAATGTTTCTAAATTTATTAAATAAAAAAGCTAAAATATCACATTGTACATAATAATCAGACCCTTTGCGACACTTAACATTGATCTCAGGCGCCTTCAATTTTTCTTGATTGTTGCCAAGATGCTTCTACACCTTCTACCACCTGTGGTAAATTAAACTGACTGGGCTAATTTGAAAAGGCACATACCTCTCTATAGAAGACCTCTGAGCTAACAATGCATGCTGTATCAGAGCAAAAGCCACGAGCAAAGTACAGAGATATCCTCAAAGAAAACTTGTTCCGCAGCACTCAGGATCTTTTCTGGACTGTTTTTGAAGGTTCTTGTGGCTTAGTGACATCTCTATGAATGTCCTATAGTCCATTCCAGAGCCCTGACCTGAACCCTATCGAACATCTCTGGAGAGACCTGAAAATGGCTGTCCATCAACAGTACCCATCCAACCCAGTCCAGGTGTGCAAACCTTGTCATGTCATCCCCAAAAAGACTTAGCTGTAATTGCTGCCAAAGGTGATTCGACAAAGTACTGAGTAAAGGGTCTGAAGTACATGTGATATTTCTTTTTTTTTTTTTCTCTTTTTAATAAATTTATAGACATTTGTAAAATTCAGTTTTCACTTTGTCATTATCGGATACTGAGTGCAGATTAATGAGGGGAAGAAAAAGAATCTGAATAATTTTGAGTAACGTAGATTCTATCCTAGTAGGTTTAATATCAAATCAGTGTCATTTTTTGCCCAACAGGGAGGAATTTATATGACTGCACATGGCAGCAGCCCTCATGGTGTCAGATAAGGGGATACTGCCTGATATACTTTATGTGAGACAAAGCCAATAACGGCTAAGAAATGGAATGAAGAGATTTAAAAGTGATTTTCTCATTGGTGATTTGATGGAAAAGACAAGAACGGACCCAAACCCTGCCAGGTAATTGGTAAAGGCTGACCCCTGAGATGAGAAGTGGCCTTTCCAAGATGTCTTGCTATGCTGGACGAAATCTAGTTTGGTGCGTTAGAGAAGCAGTTGTTACAGCCAAATCCACCTTTTTTAAACTTTCAATTGTCTTGGGTTTAAAGTAATCAACAGTGGCATCACAGGAAACTTTAGGTTTATGGAGACACTGTTAAATATTCAGCTTCATAAGCAAACCTACAGATCCAAACATCAGAAAGGTATTAAAAAGCTAAGTGTTGTACATCTAAACCTGCCCTGTTGGGCATGGGTTATGAGTTAAAAAATAAAAACATGGAATACTTTCAAAGGGATGTTAAATGCAAGAGTTGCAGTCTATAAAGAAAAAATGTATCTTGGTAAACAGGATCTTCTGTACCGCCTGAGGACCTGAAGATCATGGCCATTCAGGACAGGTTTCCAGCCTTGTCCCTTGTGAACAGAGATTCTCTGAATCTATCAATATAATATAATGTACCACAGAAGAGGATTTGCAATTTTATGTTGAGAATCATTATTCTTGAATTGTTAAATTTGTCCTTGTTGTCTCTAGCCTCCATATCATGTTCTTTTTATACCCACTTCTTATACTGACCTGTTGGCAATTTACCTAATTAGTTACAATTACGTTTTTGTTTTTATTTTTCTCTTTTGTTTTTATTTCTTTCCATTGTGTTGTCCCAGTCCTGACCTTTTCTCTATTTTACATTAAACTTTACACACTGTCCATATTTACCCACTCTCATATAAGTACACAGTATAAATGTTGCCATCTGCATGACACATTTTTCAAGGAAGACCTTGCTTATTTCAGCAATACAATACCAATCTTTGATGAGATAATATATTGCTCACTGGCGACGATGTAGTTTCATAAAAGTTGATCATGGTGATATTCTGGTAATGCAAAAAAATTAATTGAATCTGGAAGACAGTATGTACATTATGAAAGGGATAATGGCAAAGGGATTTGATGGATATTTCCCCTGTTTTATTTTGTAATTTTACAAATGTGCCTATATGGAGAAAAGATGAATATCTAGTTAAAATATTAATATTAGCCTGTGAAAGGCCATAAAATGAAAATGGGGCAAAACTAGCACACCAACCCTGGATCAGTGGAAACTGATAATCAATGAAGTGTTTTTAATGGAAAAACTAGAACACTTTGTGACTGTAACAAACAGCTCCCCCTCCGGGATTAATAACGTTTTTTAATCTTAAAACCCTAAATAAAAAGAAAGCAAGAATTTTCTAAAAGGAAAAAAACATCACAATATAAGATTGACTGCGACTTGATTTTCACACTATACAGTAATGAACACTGTGAATACAATTAAAAATCACTGTAGAAATTTATGCCACGCCTAAGAAATTGAATTAACTAGAGTATGCAAAGCATTTCTTTTATTTAAATCATCAGCCACTTGGTTTGTTTACTTGACTGAAGTTTCTGTGATAGTCTCTTTACAACCGTCTTTATTGCAACTCTTCCCCACTGCAGTTGCCACAAATAAAAATGAATATCTTATATACAAAAAATGAAAGGAAGCTTTATCTTGTAGCTTAAAACGCAATAATCACTTTCACAAATCAAAACAACAACCATGATTTTTAATCAGCAGCTTCAACGTGATTAAGACTCGTATGAGACGAATAAATAAGAATACGAGTATGGAACAGTAAATACTAAAATATGGTATTCAATTACAGTTATAGAGAAGTTAAATTTATGAGCACGTGTTAAAATTCAGTGCACACTTGCAGGGGTCAGAGCAAGTATGCACATTTATACAAACAAAAAAACAGCTTCATAGTAACTAGGAAACTCCTCTTTTTTTAATATTGTTCCTCGTGACTGGGCACAATAGAAAGAAGGGCAGAGAGTTTGACAGTGCTCAGAGTCCAATGCCACAGTCCTTTACAAAGCAGCTCACATGATAATCAAGCCAGAGCGTAGGACTTGAGAAGCCAAACAAAAGCATGACAAAGTGCAGCCCTTGTCCTCTCTTTCTCTTGCTCTCATGATATTCCTATGCCTGTGTAGAAAAAAAAGAAAAGATGGAGAAGACAGCTAGTGAGATGAAAGAAGATGGAATGTAAAATAGGATAAAATAAATGGCAATGATGCGGGATAAAAGTAAAGAAGGGAATAATATTGTATGCTAGCCCAGCTAAGCAAAATACAAAACTGCTGCAAGAGTTCCACATTTGAAGGCTGTCAGCAGGGGAGCCCCATGATACCATCTGTAGAGCAGTGGGAAACCATATAACTACTACTATCAGATTCCTGGTATTTTAATCCTTTTACATAGAGGTATAGAAGCTATGAAGATGATTTAGTTTTATCTAAATCTCCAGACGTGTTAGAGAAAGCTCTTGAAAGTTGAGAAAAGTCCCTCTCTCATTGTTCAGCTTTAGCAACCTTTTATAAATGCAAATGAATTCCTATCCTGCCTCCAGATCTGGTTCCACAAACATGTAAATAGTCATGTCACTCCCATGAGTGACAAATAAAAAATGTGCATGATAGTTATTTTGAAAGAAAACAGGAGTGAAAAGGAATACAAGTAAAACTATTGAGATGCACCAAGGAACAGGCAAGTTACAGTCAATTTCCTCTTTTAAAACTAATTTTTGACTTCTCAAGAGAGCTGTAAAAACACAGAAAACTGATTTCAATGCAACCAACATCTCTGTGTCCATAAATCAAGCCCCTCCTGTCTGTGAGGTTTATCTGCCCCTCTCCTCTAATCCTTTCTGTCTTTCGTGTGAGCCAGAATAGCCTTGAGGAGAGGTGACCTTTTCCATTAACCACCACTACAGAAAGCTCATTCTGAACAGCAGGGAGCACACAGACACACACTCTTTGATGATTGATTAAAATCCTGCAAGGTCTGGATCACTTACAGTAAGGCAACACCAGAGCTGATACAGCCCAGCGCTGCATAGAGACCCTATGAAAGAAAATCCTTCTGCAGAGGGTGGGGAGTAAAGAGCGGAACCAAGCCTGAGTGCTGGGAAACTGAAAAATCCCATCATGACAAGGATCATGATTGTCTACAGTCGATATTCCCACCTGATATCTGTCTCTGTGGCTCCCCCTGTTTTCTTTCTTGCTATCAGAGTATGGTTTCTTATTTCTTCAAATTTCTTAAAACTCACACTCAATTTTCTGATTCACCCTCCCCTCCTCTGTGTCTCCCAGCAGTGTCCTAGTAAATTGTCCAAATTGTGTGGGTTTTATGAGTCTCTACTGAGAAAATTAGTCTTAATTAAATCTTGATGGCACTGTTAAACAGTGTGAGTGCTGTATCATTAGGCACCCCTGCAGTATATGCTGGCTACACCTGAGTGACTTTCCACTGTGAACTTCATCTCATATGTACACATCCAACTAGAAACCACGGCTCCATGTATAAACACTTAACACTGACTGTGCACCACACAGCCACATCCTCTCCTGGTGCATCCTGCTGCATGTCCCACCTGTTGAGTGAGAAGGGTGTCCTTCTTCTGCCCTGTCCCTCCTCCCCAAATGCTCATCGCCCGTTCACAGCGAGCGTGCCAGCAGGAGGACAGTGCCATCATTCAGTTGCTTCCTCTTCTGCTCAGCTAAACACTGGAGCTAAAGTGCACACAGTAGCAAGAACGGGGAGGTGCACACTCATAGACGCATAGAATAACACACTTGCAGAAAGCAAACTACATCATACATATCTCTCTATTTTACACCAAATCTCTTAGACAAATCTCCTGGGAAAAAGTTGTGTCAGTGGGCCAGAGCTCTCATCTGCATGGGGAAGAGCTGGTGCCCTGATAGTGGCTGGTTGGGCAGGCCTACACAGATTTCATTAACCTTGAGGTTAACACACTCTGGACCTCTGTTGCTTTCACTCAACTTCCAACCAAGCCTCCCTCCTTCTTCATCTCTGAATCCTGTATTCACATCTGTTGATTTTACATTAAATAATATACTTAATACATTAAATTAGCAAAGTGAGGACAGGAGTTTTGAATGTATGAATAAGAAAATGCACAAATATGACATCAGACACAATAAAACAGGGAAATGCCCAAGGATGCCATGAAGTATTATTTCCCCTCATCATCCTTGTGTTGTCTCCATTTCTAAAAGGTGCCTTATTTATAGTAAGGATACAGTGTGAGTTGATAGTGGGATATCACTCATCCTTGCTGTGGAATTACCCATAGAGGAAGATTTACCTGATTTGTCTGATAGGTTGTGGGGCACATTCATGATTGAGCCTGCAACAGCCCCTATTGCTCCCCAGATGCAAGAAAACAAACGTCTGACTCAAAATCAGATGTCAGCAAAGTTAAAACTTATATGACTATATATTTCTCCATATGTGTACTGTTCTATTAAATCATTTTTCAGTGACAGCAAAGACTTTTCAGTTTTAGGATCACAGCATGAAAACATCAGTTTTTCTGCAACAATAACTCTTATCTGAAATGATAGTACAATATTAGAAATATTTATGTTAAGCCAGCCAGAGCTGTGGTTCTAAAGAATATAAATGAACACATTAGTACAGCTACAATTTCATAATTCACTCCTTGAAAAATTTCTACTGATGTAAAGCTTTGTTCTGTTTTCATCAGATTAACAGATAAGAGCCCAGCACTTCTAAAAGCCCTACTGCCCAGCTGGGTTCACACACTTCCCTGGTTTAACATGCCAGACCACTTTGTCGACTGCACCCACACTGGGCTCAGTATTCCTCTAAAAGCTTCTAAATTCAACTCTGTCAGAAAATCACCTAAGTTAAACAACATGACCGCTTCCGCAATTGCTTTCTACTTAGCGTGTAGGTTGTTTGTGTCTTTTTGTTTTGTTCTTCCTTCTTCCACTAACAAAAGTTCCATTTCCATTTCATTTCAAAGGTGCAAGTGGGCACCAAGCAACTGCATTATTCACAAATATGAAAAGGTAATTGACAATTTTCATTGTTGCACAAATAAATCATGATGTCTATGTCTTTGAGCACTTACACACACCAGTGTGGTGTCTCTTAACATTTTTATGCCAGGGTGGTTCTGGCCTAGGTGAAACTGCCCAACCAAGAGAACCATAAGAGCTTAAATGAGGGAAAGTGACATCAGAGAGTATGGTTACCACGACAGCGAGAGGGTGTTGCTGCTGAGATACAATAACAATCCAAATTCAACTTGATACCAAACTGCAACTATATCCAGGAGTTTAAATATGTGGACTTGGTTCCTTAAGTTAGTTTCTTACTTTTTTAATAAAGACATTATTGTACATTGACAATAAATCCATCAGCTGTGTCAGTGGCACTTTCAGTCTCTTAGTGCATATTCAACACATTCAAGCTTCTTCAAACCTGCGAATGCATTGGTCTTGTTAAAATAAGCTCTGAAACATCCCAACAGCCCATCACCACATGCTCTGCTCCCATATGTTGTCTCCATGGGCAACCAAGCAGCCAATCTGTTGAGGCCCTTGAGACTTACTCTCTCTGACTTTCTCCTTATCTGTGATGATATGAGGTGTACATGTGTCCTAAGTGCTGTATTTACATAAATATGTATATATAAAAAACTATAACATAACATACCTATGTGTATGAATGGGTGGGGGTGGTGTAGTGTATGCATATGCGTGTGCCTCCACATGTGTAGTCATAGTTAATCAATAGAGGCCTGTATGCAGAGCCATCCTCCCCCACCCCCTCTGAAGACCTGTTGATGCTGGAAAACAGGGGGGCTGTTGTGCAACTGGGTGGGCGTATAAATGTGGCACTCATCTAAAATGCACTGCAGCACTGCCTGCCAAAACACTTCCTCATTGAAATTCTGATTAAATAAGCCTGGTCTGGCCAGTGTGCAATCTGAAAACTACTTAATTATATCTTTTTGGCTTTCCCCATCATCACAGTTACAACAGCTACCTTGGCTTTTAAAAGTATATAAATGAATGCCCGAAATACCCACACATTCACAGAAGTCCCATTGGTATGGCCCATTCTGCTGTAATTATATTGCTTTGACAGGACTATTCATAAACAATACTAGCATGCAGGATATGTTAATGATAAAGACACTAGTATACAAAGAAATTAGACACTCTTCTGTCATTTGCACATTTTATGAAGAAAAGCCTCCTGACCTACATTTTCCTCTTCAAGCATACTCTAGATATTTCATTAGTTTGGAAGTAACTTCAAATTTCAGTTTTGGAAAGTCACATTGTACCAAAGTAGTCAAATTTGCCTCTCAAGCTATTGTCCATCAGTGCCGTCATCTCCCTGATACTCCATCATCCTCTCCTGACTCCCTCTCTACTTTCCATAAAATCACAAAACTATGAGTGGAGTGCCCATCACGATGCTATCACCAGCCTACCACAAAAATCCATCCAGTAGTGAATAATTTAGTAGTAGAAATGATGGCCCATTTCAATACAGCTGTGGCAGACTTGGTGCTCTGAATGATGACAATTCTGAGTCGAAATGACCTGATGACACTTGTGTGATGGATTTCTTTGCATAGCAACCACAATATGCTACTAATGAGCACAAGTGACTTCTGAATTATGAGGTCTCTGTCATCCTGTTCAAAGCATATAAACTTGTGTTAATCCTACAGTTTTCCATTTTAATTACTGGATACATCATGGCTCATTTAAACCCAGAAAAATTAAAAAAGCCTCTTCTCCACGTCCCAGGCCTCTGTTGCCTCATTATGTTGACCATGTCAACCCACACACGGAGGTATGCAGACTGAAGTTTGAAACATTTGACAGACTGAGTATTCTGCACAATCAACTGCTGTAAACTGTATCTGACATGCTTTTTAAATCATTATTGCATAAACACAGCCTCAGCGGGGCACTTTATGTCAAGATGTTTATATTTCTCATAAGTCTGCTCCTCATCTGCCAATAAGGCATTATCCAGTCAATGAAGAACTAGGAGCAATCTGTGTGATACGTGTGCCTGGATTTGGCTCAGATAAATTTAATTTCCTCCAAAATAGGACAAGAGGGATGGAAATTTAACAAATTGTGATTTCATATTCATATAAGGAAGGACTCGGGCCAAAAATTAAATTACATTCTTTCTACCTGCCCCACCTCGGTGCTAA